>RJWT010002281.1:0-41729 GCA_004365215.1 Cuniculus paca | reverse complement strand
TTTTTTTTTTTTAGGCTCCCAGCATTCATAAACTGAGGGAAAGGGTAAAGCTCTCATTGTAAGAAACAGGTCATTGTTAGTACCCAGGAGGCCCTTGAGTTTGGGCTGTGACCTGAGAGTGCTTTCCTGACAGCCTCTGAGATTGGATATTTATTAAATTTATGTCTCTAAAGGGACCTTGAGTAGGCATAGGAGGAGAGAGTGTCCGCACTGGAGTGTAGGTCTTCTTGTTCTTTGTCTTTGTACCTTACATTCTTGGAATGGTTTAGTAATAGTGAGCAGGGGAGAATTATTAACAAGTGGTGGAGAATTATTATATATCTATTCCTTGGTGCACTTCCTGTATTGACTTTCCCTGGAAGGAGCTTGGTCCAAGGAATGAGGCATCAGGAATAGAAGGAACCTAAATTGGTGAATGGAAGAAGCCTCTTCCGCTCACGTTTGCTCTGAATATGTGGAGCAGTAGTGATGATCCAGCTGGACATGTGCTGGACCTGTGCTTGGATCTATGGAGAAGACTGAGATCAGTAGGACTCGATTTGTACCTGGCGCACGGAACAGTAGACCCTAGGCTGCCTGCTTAACAACCTGTTCCCCTTTTCTCTGCTGTCAGAGGCCTGATGTTCATATCTAGTCCTCACCCCATCCTTCATAGCTTGTGTAAATCCTGTGGGCTAATCAGGATGTTTACATTCCCTTGCCAGGGGTTGGTTACAACCCAGTGTGTGGGTGTGGGACCTAGTCGTGGCCAGTGAGGTGTGTGTGGAAGTCTGCTCAGATCAGTGTTGGATGTTTGATGTTTGACAGGTGCACTGTAAGTAGCACCTCCCTTCCCTAGTTATGAACAAGTTGAGAACTAAAACAAAATAAATATAGAAGTCAAAATATTACCCTTTTATTTTTTAATCAATGAAGCTAAGTTGAACGATACAATTTTAGTTCTCTTAGCCAGGTGAGTTGCTGTCTCTGATCCTCGGAATTGGGCAAATGTAGACTTTTGCAGAGAGCTCTGATGGGGCAGTTTGCCTGTATAGAAGAGTGTGCAGACAAGAAGTACTACTCAAAGAAGCAGAGGGAAACTTACTGTTTTGCTTGGTAGCTTTGCTCCCTAGAAGAGGAAGATTGATTGTGCTAAGCATATCTAGTTATTCTTTTAAATAATAATGTTAGATAAATCATGCCCCCTTCGTAGTGATAAGAAAGGGATTGTTATATGTTGCTAACCCTTCACAGAAAGGAGGCCTGAAGTGTGGAACAAAAGAATTACCTATTAACGGGAAATTTGAAGTTGAGCGTTTAAACATTGGCACATGAAGAGATCATCTCTGGAGCTGCTACAACCATTTTGCGGTCATTAGGCTACCAAGCTAATACACCAGGTTGTTGTAGGAGAAAGGTGGAAGAGTGATTCCTTGAAGAGTTTGCCCTTTGATTTACTGACTAAACAGCACCGGATCCAACCTTCCAGGGTAATTATAATATGAGCTCGTAAATTCTCTCATAAGATTGAATTTTGTTTTCTACAGCCCAGATAATGTAAACCAATGCCTTATAATCAGATAAAGAACACAGTCCAAAGCACTGTGTGATAAGTGTCAGTAAGTAGGAGTGTAGCTGTGTAGTTAAGGATGTGAGCTCTGGATTCTAAGGTTGTGCTCTTCACTACTGTGTGACCTTGGACAATTTACTTACCTGGTCTTCAGAAAGGAGGGAATAGTTGTACCTTTATTACAGAGCTGTTGGGATGGTAAGTAAAACAATACATGAAAGTACTTGGGATATGGTAAACACATGCTAACTATTGAAAATATTGGTATTTGGGAGCAAACCACTTTTGATCTTAGTCTTGAAATAGAGGATAGTATAGATAGGTCAGTACTTATCCTAAAATAAAGGATCAGATCAGTCTGAGTACCAGTCTATGTGGCAAAGGGAGTCTAGTTTGACTGAAGTGTGAGAAGTAATGCATAAGATAAAATACTAAGAAGGGTTCTATTTTTTAAACTCCAGCTCATACAGGGCCTGGAATACAACATTAGAACTACATTCTGTAGGCAGTAAGGACCCTTTGAAATGGAAATCATTTGCACTTGCTCTGGCCTGCAAACTGATGTCTGTACTGTTGGGGATGAGCTGTCATGGCACTGCCCTCTGCTCTGTTCATTCCCCTTCTTGTTTTCACCACTGTCCAGACGTGGTTGTTCTGTAGAGCTTTGGAAGGGCTGCAGGCAGCTCCCTGTAACGGATCAACATCTTGGGAAAGAGAGTTTAGTTTGCAGGGAAATTGTATTCCAGCGGTGAGTCAGTACTGCTGAGTTCAGGATTAGTTCAGCAAAAGCTGGCTCATCTGGCGTCAGATGAGGCGGTCTCCCCACTAATGGACATCAGTGTCATCTGGCATTGTGGATGGCCATCTTGCCCCATCTCTAGGTGGGGGTATATTCTTTTCCCTTCCTCTTTAGTCAACATTTCTCATTTCTTCCTCATAACTGGCAAAGATTAAATTATATTCCAGTAGTATTAAGGTAAAATACATGTTGTGTTCAAATTTCTTTCTAAAGTGGAAGATGATGATGTTATGCCCCAGAGGTTAGAGAGAATGGTTTTTCCCTCATGCTGGGCAAAAGAAGTATGTACTTACTTATTGTGTGCTTCTAGAATTTTATCAGATTTATCAATTCCTATATCTAAGATGTGTGTGTGTGTGTGTGTGTGTGTGTGTGTGTGTGCAGGTGTTTCAAAAGAAAGCTCAGTGTGATTTCAGGATCGTAGGACCACTTGAAAAATATGAATTGTTGGAAAAGATTGTTAATAACCTGGGGGCCTAGGAGGAGAAAGGAGAAAGATTTAACAGGAATGAGCTAGCTCAAGTGCATATGGAAAGGAGGGAAACTCATGCTAAATTGCTGTTTGGTGGCCACTTCAAAAGAATCAATCAAGCTGTTGGAGGAAAAAAGTGTGCTTTTATATTTCTTTCTCTGTTTTACTTATGATTAGAAAGAAATACTATTAATTCCAGGCAAGAGATAAATATGAAGTATAATAAGAGAAATACCATGAGTACCAAAATATGTATATTCCTGTCAAATGTTTTCAGCAAGTTTATTAAGGTCAAGGACACTTTATAAGAGAGATTGTGTCTTTAAAACCAGGAATTCAGTTTTTGGTATTATTGATACATTATTATTAAAGAGCAAGCAATTTAAAAAAGTAAACAACGGTGTTCTTTAAAAACCCAACTACACTATGCAGAATATTACCTCAATTTTTGTGGGTTGGAAGCTATTGTTTTTGTTTTTCTAGGTAAAAAATGATTATATTGCTTCATTTGTCATATAACAAGTAATACAGGCTTTTCTTTGATTTTTTTTTTGCTACCGGGAATCTAACTCAGGACCTTGTGCTTTCCAGGCAGGCATTGGGCCACTGAGCTATATCCCCAACCCCAAGCTTGTTTTAAAAGAAAAGAAACCAGACAAACAAAATATAAAAAAGAGAGCAAGTGCTCCATTAATTCTAGCAACTCCACAAACACAAATAATTAATGTTAGATTAATTTATTGCAGAATCGTTTTTATGAATGTGTGTGTGCATGTGCCATGTGTATTCACCAACAACAATACGCGTGCAATATGCATGCTGTTTGGCCATCTGTTTTTTTCACTTAACACTGCGTAATGGATACTGTGTGATGGATATCTTTCTACGTCAATCATATAGACCAACATTATCCATCATGGATACATTGTAAGTTTCTTGCTTATCCCTACTGATTGATATTCATGTCAATCTAATATTTTTGGGATTGAAAGCAACACTGTGATGAACATTCTTGTGTATAGCTTTTCAAGAATTCATGCAAATATCTAAGAATACTGTAACCAAACTTTAGAAACTAAACTAAGAATACAGATTTAATGCAAGAGAAAATACAAGTAGCATACAAATGTATTAAGAAGAATCATCATTATTGGTAACCAAGGAAAACCTAAACGTATAATGAGATATTACTTTACACCTATGAGGAGAAAAAAAATTGATGATTAAACTCTGTATTTTTTCAACTTCTGGCAATTTCCTCCAATGAAGTAATTCAGAAGAACAAAAGGTTATATGTTTGGAAGTGGTCTTTCTGGTATTATTTACGTTATAAATTAAGTAGTTAGCTGAAAGTCCGTATTAGAAGAGTGATTAAGTTAATCAGCATAGATTAACTTGACCCAGGACTTTATACGGTTGTTAAAATAATGGATATGAAGAAAATCTAGTCGTGTAAACATATATATGAGATAATGTTAAGTGAACGAGTGCTGAATTCAAACTTTGTGTTTAAAACTGTTTTTCGAAATGCACCTGTCTGTGATTGGAGTCTCCTAAGGGAGAAAACCATCTCTGGTCAACAGGAGAAAAAGAGAGCTTGCAAGTAGAGGGTCCCAAAGCATGGATGAGAGAGGATAGATGCTGAAAGGGTGAAGAGACAATGGGTGGAGAAGGTAAAGAAGGAACAAGATGGATGAGGCGGAGTCAAACCACTAGTGGCAGGGACCACACGGACAGGCTTCTTTTTCAAAGACAGAGCAAAGTAAGAGAAAATGTACGAAAATTAAATATTTAAGACTCTTTGTGTGAGTAATGGAAACTCAACTCAAACCAGCTGAGGCAAAGCCTGTAATTGATTGCTTCCTTAGCCTGAAGTCCAAGGCCGTGAAGTCAGCTTCAGACCTAGCTGCATCTTTGTGTTCTCATGATGTCACGAGCTCTCTTTCCTGCCATCCCTCTTGATTGCTATGCACTTTATTCTGGGTTGGCATCATTCTCGGACAACCTCTTTGTCATGGCAGTGTTGTTTTAAATCATTCAAGTAGCTATATTCCCAGAAAAAAGGAACCCTTTTGTGGGGGTGACATCACCAACAAAAGTTCTGGGAAAAGTTGTGGTTGATCTGACTGAGTCAAGATCATACCCCCAGGTATAAACATACCCTCCATGGGGAAGAGGGAACCTTAGCATTCCTCACATCACCTGGTGGAGGAGGGCAGTTCTAAAACCTGGACAAAGAATGTAGCAGATGTTCTGACGAGGATAAACAGACATTTGGAGGCAACATGGCCTGTTTTCTGAGTCTTGTGTGAGAGCTACCATCTGCTTGATTGGCCTAATCAACACTGCTGAGAAGGAGTCACCAGCCAGGTCTTCTGGCTCTTTAGTCTCTTGTTGGTCCCTGACCAGAACTTGGCCTTTGCATTTTAGATTTCTGACTCTAATGTGGAATGGCTCTGCCAGCCTCTGTGCCTGGATGCCTGTGCCATTTGCCCACCTGATCCCAGTTCATTTATTCCTACTACAGCCATTGTACCACTAGGCTAGCATTCATATTTGCTTGCTTTTTTTGCATTAAGAAAGAAAGTTTGCTGGACATATTTTACTCTATAATAAACCTTCACTTCCTTGACAATAATAGTCAGCCAAGCATGGACATATTTGATAAATTAGGGCCACATTCACATCCTTTCTGGTTGTTTAGAGGGACAGTGAAGTAAATGGTGGCAGGTTAGATGTTAATATGTTTTGAAATAGAATGTTTTATTGTTTTCTTGAAATGCTTGCTTGGAACATTTCTCGGGTACTTAGTTCCTTGTTTCATTTATTTTCCTTTGATAAATGACTAGTACGAAGAGAAAACTGTCTGTAATGGAGACTGAAATGTATCGACTAGAAAGACAGAGCTCACAGTGTGCAGGGGCAAGCATCTTTGTAGTCCCTTCTGTGAGTGGATGACTTGATGTATAGCTTTCGTGGCCAAATCATTGCTCCACCAAGAAGAGTGGGAGCAGAATAAGTTGAACCAGGGCGCTCGAGGTGTTTAGAAGCTTTAGATTATTATCTGAAAGAGATAAAATCATTTCTACCCTTTCTGGGGCAGCAACATCTTTTTCTGCTTTTTCTGAAAAGTGTACAAGAAAGATAGGAGTTTCGTAACCTTGGAAATAAGTTTGGTCATTCCTCTGTCTTTAATTAGTAACCTATGGTGACTGAATTAAGTTTCTTTTTTGCACTGTAAAGAAAGCTTTCTTTGAGATATTTCATATGCTTCTCCTGTTCTTTGAGACCCTTGAAAAATGCTTCTAGGAGCCAGGCGTGGTGGCTCACGCTTGTAATCCCAGCACTCGAGAGGCTGAGACAGGCGGATCATTGTGAGTTCGAGACCAGCCTGGGCTACAAAGTGAGCTCAAGGCCAGCCTGAACGGCATAGTGAGACCCTGTCTCAAAAACACCAGGGCTGGGGATCTAGCTCAGCGGCCTAAGCACCTGCCTGGCAAGCACAAGGTCGTGACTTCAATCCCCGGTGCCACAAAAAAAAAGAAAAAAAAAAAGAAAAGAAAAGAAAAGAAAAATGCTTCTAGGGAAAGGAAATCAAAGCTCAGTGTGTTTGTCTTTAAGCAACAGAGTTTAGAGGTGAGGTACGTTGCATGTCATCCAGTGCGGATATAGCACATTACAGGTTTTCTGTGGTTGGAGACATTCCTTCTTATGGCTCAGGGATTATAGAGGCCACCAGGATTCAAAGAAAATAGAAGCAAGTGGGTTCTGAAGTTTTGGGCAAAAGAGTGTACATAGGTGGGACTGGGTGAGAAAGAACAGTGTTGACGGTATGCAGGATGGAAGGGCCTGTGTAGTTTCTTTTGGTGTGAGTCCAAGCTACTTGGGAGCATCTCTGTGAGAGAATTATGTGGGAAGTCTGGGGTAATGCTAGGGAAAGAGAGCAAAGAAACAGAAAGGTAAGTTAAAGAGACCTTTATGAAAAGAACTTTGGGACCCACTGCCATAGCTGGTCTTTTAGTACCTAAAATAGTTCTTAGAAAATGTGGCTTCGTGGCTTGTTTCCTTTGCTACTGTTGTTTTAGCTCATCTCTAGAATTTTGTGTTTAAATGTT
This sequence comes from Cuniculus paca, assembly GCA_004365215.1. NCBI lineage: Eukaryota > Metazoa > Chordata > Mammalia > Rodentia > Cuniculidae > Cuniculus > Cuniculus paca. The sequence goes on along the minus strand of RJWT010002281.1, from coordinate 34,794 downwards.
AGAGGAAGCTTGAGGACTAGTGTAGAGAAATTATGATAACTCTGCTTTGTTTTTTAGATGTGCTTTTGCTATGTTACTTAGTCTGGTCTTGAACTCATGGATTCAGCTTCTCAAGTAGCTGGAATTAATGTGCTTGTGCCACTGTGCCTGGCTTTACTTTTTGCTGTGTTGTCTAAACTCAGTATTTTGCTTTTTTGTTAGTGCCTTATTTTCTTCTCTTTATCCTTCTTTACAATATCTGAGTTTCACTTTGAAATGATAGAAAGTGGAAGTCAACAAGGAGCTGTAGCCTTCATTTTCAATATGTACAGTCATCTCCTTATTGTATTATGATGCTCTGTGTGTATATAACAATGCAAACTATCCTGTCATTTGTTCTGCCTTGAACACTGCTGTCATTCGGCTCTCTGAGTGGGCCCCAGCCACAGTGGGTGCGATATTATGTACAACTTACACCACACAAATGGAATGACACCTCACCTCTTGGTAACCTGGCTCTCTGGCAGACTCACCTCATTGGAACACAGCTAAGAAACAGGAACTAACAACAAAAGGACTGGGTAGAGCCAAAATAGATACCACAGAGTCTTTGCCTCGGAGGGCCTGATTGATTTATTCCCCTGGGTTTGCAGAGAGCGGCTCGCATAGAGCTGAGAAAAGGCATAATCGTGGTATTGAGCGGTGGTGGGAGGGAGAGGCTGGTGTGCACTGCCATTCAGCAGAAAGAGCTGCCTGTACAGGGGAGCACTCTGGCCAAAGGATTTGAATCTTGTGTCTTTGTAATTGTATGTATTTGGAACCGTTTTAGCATAGGCAGTGAATAAAAAAATCAAAAATTTCCCGAGTGGAATAGGTTTTCTATCTTAATAAGATAATGTTCTGTTGTCTAGAGTTTGTGGACAGCTGGTCTGCATCTGCTTTGGGAAACATTGTGTGAAGTGAGACCGTCTATGCCGGTTCTGCCTGGGCACAAACACAGACTTTCAACGCACACATCTGCCAGGCAAGCCGATATGTGGCGGCATTGTGCAGGTGCGGATTGAGATGTGTTAACTTCATGCTCGGGATCATTTGACCACCTAAAATTTCTTTATTGTTATGCAATATTGAGATTTACTTCTAATCTTCCATTTATGTGGCAAGACTATCTTCTTCCTTTTTATCCTTCCTACTTACAATACCTTTTAAGTCTGTCCCGTGGCACTTGCTGGATGAGATCTGAGCAGACAGACAGAGGTGAGATGCGCCTCACTAAGATTCATTCTCTTTCTTGTGCTGGAGAAACACAGCCTCTACCTGATGCTGGGAATGGGGATAAATACTGAATTTGCACACAGCTGCATTCACAGACTTGTTTGGGATCTCAGATACCTGTGACAGAGAACTTGAACTCTAAAATCAATGGAATTTGGACGTATAATGGCAGGTTTATGACAATGGGAGTGTGTGTGTGTGTGTGTGTGTGTGTTCACACTTGGGGGGGAGAAAGGGTGGGACTTGGAAATAAGAAAACCAGGCTATAAAGGGGTCAGCAAATTCCTCGAGAGGCAGATTCCTTCAAGTGAGGACGCTGGCATGATGACCATTCAGACCAGCACCTTCCAATAGGACTTTCTTCAATGGAGAAAAATGTTCTATATCTGTGCTGCTAGCCACTCATCACAATGTGGCTCTTGAGCATTTGAAATATGGCTCGTGTCAGAGAGGAATTGGATCGCCAAATGACTTGATTTTAATTAAATGTAAATAGTGTTGTGTGGAAGAGCTGCGATGCCCAGAGAAAGCATGATTCTAGCTACTTTTGGTCTGTATGTGAACTCCCCCTGCCCAGCCCCACAGAATAATTTTGTACCTGGAAAAAAGCCCAGGCCATAAAATTGACAGAAACACATGACCTAGGATTCAGATGTCTTGGAAACAGCAATAAACTGGTGGGAACATTCCAATGGGCTTTCCCAGCCTGCCATCCTGGAACACCTACCTACCTGTTCTTACCAGCCAAGACCAACCCTGGGAGGCTTAGGGCAGGAAAGAGCTCCTGGCCTTGACAGCTGCTTTGGGACACCATAGGTCAAGAGTGGGGGGACAGGACCTCTGGTTACCTTCCTTCCCTACCCCTTTTTCCTCAGTGGGTCTGATGCTTCCAACATACCCCTTTCTCAGGGTTGTACATGGAAGAGATGGAAACCCTTCTGTACGCTCAAGTGATACATTTTCTTTGGTTTGTCAGAGCTCTGCTTTCCTTTTAGTTTTATTCCTTCATTTTTATTCAGCTATCCCCAATAGTTTTGAAAACCATACAACTCTCACATTTAAAATGTTTCTTTGAAATCAGAAGATACAGGAGTTGCAATATACGTGATTCCTTTTTGTTTTGTTCTTTGTTTTTTGTCTTTTTTGAGACAGGGTTTTACTATCCTCTTCAGGCTGGCCTTGAACTCACTTTGTAGCCCACAGCGATCCTCCTGCCTCAGCCTCCCGGGGTGCTAGGATTACAGATGTGTGCCACCACACCCAATATACATGATTTCTTTTTGCATATGAGAAACATTGCTGTTTCATTCCTGTTAGGACCCTCTCAAATGTATCCAGTAGAATCTGAATGTTAGTGTTCTGATTCCCACTGGCACCCATTACAAATACACAAACATTTTTTTCTTCTTCTTTCATTTCTGATGCAGTGGGGTTCCCCCCCCCCCACAGAATTTATCGTATTATTTTTTATGCCTGAAAGTCTTTTATTGATCACTTTATGATATGTCTCTGCAATAAAATATGTACACAGATTTAAATTTAAAATATTTCTAATATTTCCTGTGAACATAAGGCTCCAAATACTAAGTAATTTCTTTTGGGTTGAGTTATCATGGTTGAGCAAAGCTACATAAATACATTAAAATTTTTGATAAATACTTGTTAGATGTGGGAAGTACAACTTCATTGGAAATGTATCTCTTAATGAGATGAATGGGGCTTTTTTTCTTCAATTAGTTCATGCAGGATGCATATGATTTGTTGCCAGAGGAGATACGATTCAGCCTCAATTCTGTTCCTATTTTTCACTTGTCTAGATGGTAAACTTTGTGAAAAATTTTTCAAATAGTATCTGCAAAAGGAAATAATTTGTTATAATTTTTCCAAACTTCTTCTGAGTTATAGGCCAAAAATCAATTGTGATGGATCATTAAAAATTATCTTTAATGATCAGCTAAAATCTTAAATTTCTCTTCAATTTTACTAAAAGCTAAGGGCTGGCAACTACCTGATTTGCAGGAGGATTAACTGCGAGTTATTAATTTGCTTTCTCAGTACTGACTGATATTTCAAAATGTCCTGTGCTTTGTCACCCTGAGATTTTAGCATCTGAGAACATTATATCGTGTTGAGATTCAGGGTGAGTCTGAAGTGTGCTTTTCTTTTATAGTGTGAGAAGGAAGACACTGGAAGAGCTCATTTTTAGGAAAGAATAAATATGGTAATAGGGGTCTGAATTACTTTAAATTACCTATTCTTGCTATACCCTTGAGACTTCCTGTCAGTTCGGAAGTACAGTAGTACCCTAGAACCCTGAGTTTGAGGCAGTGGTTCCCTTCTGCTGGCCTGTGATTGTCACAGCAGGGACTCGGAGCCAGTGCTGGACAGAGAGGTTGGAGAGACTTTCGGGAAACTTTCTCTTGTTCTCAAAAAGAGATCTAGGATAGAATCGGTCTCTTGTTCCATTGGATGTGGTTGTGGAATGGATACAGACATACTTAGAGCATCATGGGGTCTGATTTAGAGACAGAATGCCATGCTTGGCATATCAGAACAGGGAAAAAGAATGGAATTAAATGTTTTCTTTTTCTTTTTTTGGCGGGGGTGGGAGTAGTGGTGGTGCTGGGTCTAAACAGAACTTCGTGTGTGCTAGGCAAGTGCTCTACCACTACAGTAGACTCACAACCCAGAATTAAGTTTTATAATGTTGCCGTTGGCCCAGTGAACTGACCAAGCCAAGACACTCCTTACTAGTGTGCTTCTTAGTTAAGAAAGAAATATTTCTTTATTGTTTAAGCTAATTATTCCTTGGCCTCTGAGCCATCATGATCGTCACCATCATTACATTGTGATAGGAATCCTGTATCACACAAATGACCAATTTAAAGTTTATAACTCAGTGATTTTAGAAATTTTCTTCACCTCCAAAAGAGAGCCTATTCCACTTAGCAGTTAACCCCATTCCTATTACTGCTCTCCCATCTCCCAGCCCTGGAAAGCCCTACCATGTTGTTCCAGGAGACTGCCTTTCTACTGGATGGCACTGGGCAGCAGCATTCTCTGCATTTTTGATCACACCTCTGCTTACTGTCTCTGTAGATTGGCTTTGTCTGAACATTTCAAATAAATGCCGTAATTCACTGATCCAATTTATGACTGACTTCTTTCACTTAGCATAGTCACTTGAAGGCTTGCCCATATTATAACGTATATCAGTACTTCATTCCTTTCATTGATGAATAATATTTCACTGTGCGGATATATGCATTTTATTTATCTATCTTTTTTTTGTTTGATGCATATTTGGGTTGTTTTTATTCTTCCACCCTTGAGATTATGAACAAGACTGCCACAAACGTTTCTGTGCGGGTTTGTGCATGAATATAGTTCTTTTGGGTATGTGAGATGTGATTAAAAAATACAAAGAATGTTAGATAAAATCTATTATGGTAAAAGACACATTGTCATTAGCCGCCCTCAAAGTACGCATCCGGTCATTCTTGGCACTTTCTGAAGCAGTTCTGGACGTCATCTTTCATGAATGTTTTTAGTTTGACTGTCGTGACTGTCTTGGTGTCCTAAATTTATTCAAAACATTTATCTTTCATGATCACTTTTACTTTGAGCAAGAGCCAGAGTCTCATGGTGGCAGATTTGGTGAATAAGGTAAATGAGGACTCATCATGATGTCTCCACGGGCCTGCCTTTCTGTTGGATGGCACTTAGCAGCAGCATTCCCTGTGGTTTTGATCGTATTTCATAAAGCACTGAAAGAAGACCTGCAGAACCGCTTCAGAAAATGGCAAGAGCAGTTGGATAAGTGTGTTCAAAGTGAGGGGGAACATTTTGAGGGGATCAATGGCAATGTCTTTAATTTTGATAAATTAAAAAAAAATTTAAGCATTCACTGATTATTTCAGTCATCCCTGACTCCCAAAAGGGAGATAGCTGGTTATATAGTAAGTTTATGTTTAATCAGATTTGTTTTCCAAAGTGCCTACCCCATTTGACAGTGCCACCTAAAATGTTTGACAGTTCTAACTTTTCACATCCTTATCCATACTTGTTATTTTTGAAGGCTTTGATTATATCCTTCCTAGAGGATGTAAATTGGAATTTTACTGTGATTTGGTCTGCATTTCACTGATACCTAATGAGCATTATCTCATGGGCTTAATTGACCATTACATATTTTCTTTGGACATTGCCCTATTTTTCAAATCTTTTTTTTTTTAACTCAGAAAGTTTCAAACACATATAGATAAGAAAAAATAGAGTGCAGTAATCACTCATTTTACCAATTCATGTTTAAGCTTGTCTTGTTCAAAACTGTCTTTTCTCTTGTTCTCTCATCCACTGTATCACTGAATTTACAAGTATGCTGTCAGTATGTATTACTAATGACAAGTGCTTTAACAGTGTAACCCCAGTAATATTATTATGCTTAAAACTTGATATATATACATATATATGATATATGTGTGTAATAGGAGGTATATAATGCAATAGAAACTGTCATCTATCTATCTATCTATATCTATCTATCTATCTATCTATTTATCTATCTATCCATCCATCCATCCATCTGACTATCTAGAGCGTGTGCGTGGTGCTGGGAGTTGAACAGGGCCTTGTCCATGCTAAGCAAGTGCTCTACACTGAGCTATGTGTCCAACCTGACAGTGTGTCTTGCTGTCACCTTTCCTATAAGTGTCAAAATTTTCCTTTTTCCTTACGGATTACATTTACATTTGGGTTAAATCATGATGCAGATATAATCACATGTGTCTTTTAATCTTTAAGTTTTCACCATCTTTTACTGCCTCTTTTTGTTTTGTCTTTTGAGACAGGGTCTCACTATGTAGTTCAGGCTGGCATTGAACTCACTCATTATGTAGCCCAAGCTGGCCTCAAACTTGTGGTGGTCCTCCTGCCTCAGCCTCCAGAGTGCACCACCATGCCCCGCTTACTGCATTGTTTATTGAAGACACTGGTGCACTTGCCCGGTGGGGTTGCTGATGTGAGATTTTCATGATTGCATCCCCATAGTGTCATTTATCTGCTTTTCTGTCCTTGGCATTTTCTGTAAACTGGTAGTCAGAAGCTTCACAAGGCTGAAGTTTAATTTTGGAGGGCATGAATTCATCACAGATCACAAAACTTGATCACGAGGAGCATGGTGCTCTCTGTTTTTAGTGATATTAAGAGTGACAAGAAAGTTCGGGTGTTAACAGTCTGAGACTTACTTGACAAAGTTACCCATCAGCTTTTCACCTTGTAGTGCTAGCACCATCAGTGAGCATTACCTGGATCCCTAACTTGTTAGAAGTTGGCAAAATGTTGCTATTGCAGTTCTATCGTGGTTTTCTCTCTTCTGCCATCCTCCCCCACGTTTCCCTCCTCCTCTTACTTCTCTTTCTTTTGGGTGTGGTACTGGGGATGGAACCCAGGCTCTTCACGTTGAACATCCCCAGCCCTTTTTTATTTTTAAATTCGAGACAGGATTTTGCTAAGTCACTAAGTTGCCCAGGCTGGGCTCAAACTTGTGATCCCCCTGTCTCAGCCTCCCAGAGTACTAGGATTACAGATGTGTACCAGCACACCAGCCTCCTTCACTTTTGAGATTGAATTCTTCTAAAGGATGAAAGTTTCCCTCGTTAGCTGTCTGGCTAGCCTAGGGCAATACTTTAATAATTTACATAGGCAAAGTACCATAAATTCTTGGTTGATATTTTTCTGCTATTTTTTTCTTTTTTGTTCTGGGGAATGAACTCAGGATCTCATGCTTGCTAGGTAAGTGCTCTACCACTGAGCTAAATCCCCAACTCATCTTCTTCAAAATAATGATTTACTTTTACTACTTTTCAAAATAATAATTTGGTTTTCTAGCATTTACCAAAAGTGATTGATGATGTTTTCTCATTTTTCTTTTAAAACAGTATTATAGATTCGTGGATGTTGACTATTTGACATGTATCAATCATTTCCATTAATATTTCTTTAGCCACAGTTTTTTTCCCGTATTTAGATAGTGAGCACCCCTTTAATTTGCTAAAGAGATTTAGACTCTGATAGATTCCTTGATTTCTAGAGTAAAAGCGATTTTATCTTCATTTCCTGTGCCATTTCTAGTCAGCTGGCTTTTCACTAACTCTGGCCCTTTTCAGTGGGGCAGGAGATTCAGATACTAAAATCCACATATATAAAGCTGAGTATTGCTACTCAATTCCTGGCCCTTTCAGTGCACAGAGCTAGGAATACAAACTTCCTTTTAAAGAAAAGGTAAAGCATGAATGTATATTTCCATTACAAATTTAGGATGATATTTCTTTTAACTGTATTTTCTTTCATTCTGCAAAGCTTATGTCCCTGTGACACTAATAAAATTGCATATACAGACTGAGATATGATGTATGTTTGTGATAATTTCAGATAAACATAACCGATGTTGAATTCATGAAAATGATTACTGAAAATAATTGTTTTTAAAATGTCCTTTATCTAATGAATTAGTCACCTGAATTTGTGTGCTTTAATGTCACTTGAAATATTCTTTCTGTGATTAAGTACATAGTCAAACTTTTGAATTTGGTAAGAAATGATATCCCAGCATAGCTGTAACTGGATTTCTGTGGGGGTCTCAGGAAATGTACCCCAAGGGTAGTACTTTGGTAGGTTGAGTCTTTGTAGAGAGATACTAGAAAAGCTTTAGAAACAAAGACTCTTTCTAATCTCTTCCTGCCCTTCTCCTGACCCTGTTTCTCCTCTAAGAAAAGCCATAAAATGTAGGAATTCCTTTCCCAAGGTAGGTCATAGAAACTAAAATCTTTTCTCTCAAAACCAACCATAAAACCTAGAAATACTTCTCTAACTTTCCCCCTCTTCCTGCCTTTCTGTGTTAAAACTGGCTGTAAAAAATTCTCTGACCTATCTTGTCTGATAGTAGATCATCAGGTCCTCATTCCAGAAAAGGTCTTGCCCTATCCCTAGGAGGAAGGAATGTTACACAGAAAGGCCAAGAAGAATCTAGATGGGCAGGCCCTGCTGGGTTTCTGCCTTCTGTCTCACATCAGATCAGACCTTTTGTGTCCCATCCCATTTCTGCATGGCTGCCCTTTTTTGTTAACCTAAGCATAAAAGTAGACAGCTTTCTCTGCATCTTAAGGTCTTCTCCGAAGGCTTCTTGCCATATGACAGTTTGATTAAACAGATATGGTATGCTTTTCTCTTGTTAACTTGTCTTTTGATATAAGGGTGTTTGTCGTGACCCTGATGGTGGCTGATGGAAGGAGTCTCCAGCCTAGATGTTTAAGGGCCATTTACATTTTTTGTGTGCAGAATTTTTTCTGTTTTTAGGAAAGTTCCAATCACTTTTACGTGATTGTTTTGTCATTTATACCTGGAGACATTCTGATAAATAAGTTGCAATCAATGTGTAGGCCTAAGAAATCCATAGTAACATTTAAAGTTAGTGGCAATCAGAAAGTGAAGACAGCTGTTGGTAGCAGTTTTGATATGAAAAGACTCCTCCCATGTGTCCCCTCCCTACCTGCTGGGACTTTTCCATGTGAGGGGGGAGGAGACTCACCTGGACTGGTCAGGTGAGAATTGTTTAGCCTCTATTTTGGTGGGGCCTTTGTATTATGCTTGGGTTATGTGTGTGAGTCCTTTATTTTGACTACCTCTAACTGTTTTGTTTCTGCAAGTTTCAAGCTTAAAATTATTCTCCGTCTTTGGGATTTAAATTCAGGTTGCTTTGACTCCTTGTTTTTGTCTAACTGAAGAACTTGTAATGCAAAACTCACCAGTTGTCCAGTCTCATTTTAAAGGAGTAGAAATAAACAGGAGGAAACTGGAAGTAGCTCTTCAAACTTGACTTTTTCAGAGTTTGTTCAAAATCAGTCATGTTGACAATATGTAATAACTGTTGGAGAAGATCGTGACCCTTCAAACTATGACTCAAAGTCAATTGACCCTAAAGTAGTGCTTTCTTCACTAATTCTGAGTGGTCACATGCTTGGCAGAGCTCATGGGTCAAAGGACAGCTTAATACTCCGGACCAGTGATGGTTTACTGTTTGGAGACTGATTGCCAAACTGCAACCCAAAACCCACTTACTTATTGCCAAGTGCCAACATTGCAATTTAACCTGAATACTGAAGATTTAGTTTAGAAAAAAACAGGTCTATATTAACATCTTTTGTTTTAAAAGAAAAACACAATAACATGCATACCATCAGTTCGCTACCACTACTTTAGACAAACACAAAAATAATGCATTTATGACCAAGCAAGAAGCATGGGCCTCAGGTTCCAAACTGGAAGAAAGCTGTTTTACTTGGTGTAGAGAAAATGTTAAACATATGACCAGTTTCTCATCCCAAATGATATGGTAATGTGGAAGTATCAAACACCTCTGGACTTTGAGATCCAATTGGTTGCTCAAACTACTAACAAGGTTGAAAAACTTAATTTCAAAATTATACCAAATTTGAAGTTATTTTTCTACTGAAAAAGTTCTCCTCTTACTTTAGAACTTGACTTACAAACGACCACAGCAGATAGTCAGATCTGGTGAGGTGCAAAATTGGGAATTGTAGATAAAAGAGTACTTTCTCTCTATACTCTGTTGTTTTTTAACTTCATCTTTGAGTTTGACTAATGCTGTTCCTGTGGCCCCAAACCATTAACTTGTCTTTGCTTAGAATAATTGAAGCTATGAGTCCACACTCTACCTAAAGCATGACTGTGTGTTTTGAAAAATGATTTTCCCATCGTCATGAAGAGAACAAATGCTGCAGGAGCTTTTTTTCCCCCCAGAATTCAACAGTTGAAGAAAGGTGCCCCCCTTGGTTATATAAAAGGCTTTCATTGCCTGGAATGGTCTCTCTTGCCTTTTTGTGCATTAACCGAGCGTAATTTTCAAATATAAAACTTCCAAAAGGAACATAATTCAGGAAATGGCAGGATTATAATTATGTGCAGCATAAAAGATAAATTCGTAGTTTATAAATCACAGATATTAATATTCAGCAGGGGCCCAGTTCACAGTAAAACTTGAAATAACTACATTGTTAAAAAAATAATTGAATTTGGGTTTTGGAAGAAATTTTAGCAGTTATTTGTGGGGAATGTTTTTGTCCTTCTGGGGGTTAAATTTGCATGTAGGTGGGGTTATTTTCTCTTTGAGACAGTGGCATGCATTTCAATTAATTTAGACTAATTTTTCTCATTCCTGTTGTTTGTCCTTCCTCCATCAAATTGGTCACAAAGGCTTGGTTCTTACTTTTATGTATTTTTGAATGAATGTCTGTTTCCTGTGACTTACACACTTCCCTGTCTGGTGCATGCTGCCATTGCTGTTCGCTCTGTTTCTGCAGGGCCTCCAGTGTATGCCCTCCTGCTAATCTTGTGCCCCCCAAGTCCACGTTCCATAGTATGGAGAGAAATGGAGTTAATAGACAACTCTCCCCCTCTCCTCTGCATGGAAATTCACTGTGCTCTAAAGGGCCTTGGCTGCTCTACAGCAGAACAAATGAGCCAAGATGTATTTTGTTTTTCACTACTTGAGCTTTTTTAGTGGCCCTAGATTGCCACTGATTTTCCAAAAGGCATTTCTTTTAAACCAATTTTTTTTGGTTTGCTTTTTGAGACAGGGTCTAGTTACATAGTTCAGGCTTGCCTTGAACTCCTATGTAGCCCAGACTGCCCTTGAACTTGTGATGATCCTTTTGCCTCAGCCTCTCCGGTGCTGGGATGACAATTGTGTGCCATCCTACCTGGCTTGCACTGCCTTCTTAAAGAAGAAATTTTACACGTTGTTTACCCTGTACAAATCACAGGGTGGTTGCTGTAGGCTGGGTAGCAGTGAGGAGGGGAACGTGGGGCACAGTTGATGCTTGGAGTGGTGCTGTTCCATGAGCTTTTTAAGGGTCCTGCAGGGAGTGAGTGCTCCGTACCTCACAGCAGAGATGCATCATATAGAGAAAGCTTTCCCCTGAAGCACGACTTGGTGATGTTGGCCCCACACACATGGAGTGTGGGTTAAAGGTATCCAGAGACTAGAGAGCATCGCCTGCAGATCCACACACAGCCAGCAGCAGAAGAGAAGCTGCATATAGGAGCAAGGCCTAGGCTCTGAGTGATGGTTTGAGAAGAAGAAAAGCTCAGTAGCTTTGCCCTTTCCTCTCTGTGCAGGTGGGTGTCCACGAAGAGCACAGGAAGCTATGTCTAATTTTCATCCAGGTGCCTTTTGCTTGATGGTGCTGGCATGGGAATTCTGAGCCCCAGCTGTGCTGCACTCCTGCAGAAGCAGCTCAGAGCAGGGAGTCTCAGGAAGCCGGAATAATTTAACATGCATTTAGAGGCATTCAAGGTATAATAGTGGCATCCTGAAAGGAAAAGTACAAGTACCAGCCTAAAACCCAAATGCCTGTGCAGGAGCCATGAAGAGATAAACACGCAGTTAGGGGAGGGGGAGTTAACCAGGTTTCTAGGAGCTAAGATAGAAGGTGCTAAGTATAAATTGAAGCGAATCTCTATTTTTACAGCTGTTCTGACTAAGGCATGTTGCTTATATTGAAACAGAAAAACAGCATTCACACCCTATGACAGCTGATTATATTTAATATCTACTTCTATAAAAACCTTATTAATACTTCAGAAGAACAGAAGATTAAATTACTAGGATTAAAATTATTTTTATCTGAACAAAAATAATGGATATTTAAAGTCTGAACTACTGGATCTGATATATTTGGCCAGATGCTTTCCAACTTTTTATTTACTTATTTTTTTAAGAAGGAACCATCTGTTCTAAGTGGAGGTACCTATTAACTTTTGTAGTAGAAAAAAAATTAGTATCTGAAGACACAAAGCCAGTGAGTTGTGAAAGAACACAGTTATGAAGACAAAATTAAAAAATGCTCTAACACTCCCTGGACCAATTTAAAAGAGTTCTATTTAGAGAAATTGTGTTTGCAAAGCATATATTTTCCATTATTTCTGCTAAGGTTACTACAGGCAGCAGTTGGAGAAGTGTGTCTTAATAGATTCAGCGTTGTGTTGTCCTCAGTGAGAAGGAGCTCTGGATTGCGGAGCCCACTCCCTACACTGTCTCGCTCTTCCTCCCAAGTCTTGGTGGCCAGTCTGGGGTGTCACAGCAGACTTGGAAGTCACAAGCAGTTCCAAATGCCACATCAGTGTGAAAGGGCTTGGTGAAATGAATCAGGGAGAGCCAAGTGTTTTTGCTTCCACTATAAAACTGAAATTGGAAAAGCATGTAGCGCTCTACCTTTATGTGGTCTACAGCTTGGATATTTCCAGAGAACGCTGGGCCACACAGTCTCTCTCATGTTGGGGAAAAGATGAAAGGTGAGGTCAGTGGAATTTGGACAACTTCCTAAAAATGAAAAAATTGGCAACTGCTTTAATTTAAATATTTGGGTTGTTTGAAGTAGCATGGCTTTTAAAGAAAATTTTTATGCTTTTGAGATTCTTTTATTGGTATATGTTGCAACACATAGTAATGACATTTATTTTGGGAAACTGGTATATATACATGTCCCATCTTAATCAATTTTACTTCCCCTTCCTTCCTGTTCTCCTGTCTCCAATACCTTGCCCCTGTGGCTTTTTCTTGAGGAGAACTGCACTAAAGTCATACGCAATACAACTTTCCCCTTCTACATTGTATTAACTATATCTTTAAATCTTTAGTTTAAAAAGTTTTAAATTAGAATTTTTCTGACTTTTATCTATAATAGAATCTTAATAATGTGGAGTGTTCTAATATGTACTATGTCATAGAAGTTCCTTTTTTGTGAAAATTTTACTGAGTTTAGATTTGGCTTTGCATTAAAATGAAATGTGTAATTATTGTATAGTCAGTGCTTAACTTACTAAAAGAGATCATTTTTAAGAACTTTCAAGTGATTACTTGATTCAGTAGGAAGTACCATTTGGCAGTAGCTTTTACTCTGGAACCATGTGATCTAAATTCAGATCCTGCTGTTTCTGTTTGGTAGCTGTTGGGTGCTGAGCAAGTTATAGCTGCCTATGTCTTGATTTCCTCATCTTTCAGATGAAGGTAATAATAGTACTTGACTATGGGGCAGTTGTGAGCAATCATATAAACTCTAATATATTTATAGTAGTGTTTGGTGCAGAATAAGCACTCAAATTATTATTTCATAGTCTTCTTGGAGTTAATATATGGACTATAAAAGAAGGCTAATCTGAAATTATTCTGTCACCTGTACCATTCACTAATTCTTTTTGAATACACCATTTATAATACTTATCTTGGTTTATTACTCAACAAAAGTAAATTACAAGATAAAGCCTGAGCAATAAAAGTAGTTGTGTGTGTGTGTGTGCGTGCGTGCGTGTGTGCGTGTGTGTATCTAGGATGCTGAAGATCAGACCCAGAACCATGTGCATACCAAGTAAGTTCTTTACCAACCGAGCTACATTCCCAGCCTAAAAAAATAGTCACTATTCTTCATATTTTCAAATTAAAAACTTTAATTGTGACCAAATAGTGTTTCTTGAAATCTTGTAGAACACATTGAATAATACCTTTGGGTAACATTTGCCTTTGTTTGAAAAGTTTGTTTTGCATCTGAAATTGGATATAATTAAGTGCAAGACTAAAAATGCAGTTGCTAGTTTTAAAAATGTATGCGTGTATCACAGAGGTTCCTGTAGTATTTGTTAGTGTGTATTGGTTATAGTCTATACCTGTTATAAACCATGGAAAATTTATATATGTTTATATTAGGTGACTGCTCAAAGCAAACTTGGATGTAAGAAATGGCAGGGGAGAGGCAAAATACAGTAAATGCCAATTTAATTTATCAGTACTTGTGATGTGTATTGGTTTAAGGGTCTGGAGATAGAAGGTGTTCTTTATTGGTTGTTTGAATTTAGGCAAATGATGACTTCTCAGAGCCTCAGTTTCCTCATTTTGAAAGTGGAGGCGATGGCCACACCTACCTACCAGGGTTGTGAGAAAACCCACCTGGTCCTACCGATAACGATAACACCAAAGCACGGCCCATGTGCACTGTGTTTCCCCTGTGTCCTCACATTTAATTTTTTACAAAGTTTAATGAGTCAGCTACAGTCGCCATTTCCATTTCTTGGAAGACAGGTGTGCGAAGCAGAAGGAACTTTTCCAAGGATTCATTGGAAGCAGTGCCAAAACTCAGAGCTGGCTCTGCCTGGTACCAAGATGCTTTGCCTGTGTAATCTGTTTAAATCTTCAGGTACCTGGGATAGCTCAGTTACTATAATTTAGCAGTTCAAGTTTGAGGCATAGATAGTGAAAAGAATGTGTGGATTTCCATAATGGTTTTTATTGTGTTGTTTTGTTTTCTGTATTTTATTTTCTAGCAAGGGCCAATAGTTATTTCATTGTTTTCTCCAGAGTGATTTAGCCATTTGCTTATAATCATGAACACTTTAAAAAAATAACAGAATTGTAAAGGAACTACAGAGATGTTTCTAGGTAATAAATTTTAAATTACTCAGTTCAGTTGTGGGCAATACTTTTAGTCCCATCAATCACATTGTCTTCCTTAAGGGCAAAGCCTTGGTGATGCATTTTTAGAATTTTCCAGTTGTCATATGAGACTAGTTTTATTATAATCATGTTTGAGATTTGATTTTGTTTTTAATTAAATATGTCCTAATTTAATCTGTAAAGCCAGAAAGTATGAACATTTCCTTTTGTGTTTAGTGAGAATAATTCAATGTAAGATCAATTCAGTCTTTCCATGACTGGCCCCTTCATCAGCAAACACTTTTAACAATCATAATCATAAAGCAATACAATATCTGTCTAAAGAGAAATACTTAAAACTTGTGTTGAGGATCAAACATGTCTTTATTTTGAATTTTAAAACGTTGAAATTTTCCCAAGAAAAGAAATTCTGTACTTCAGTAGCTAGATCCTGATGGGTTAAGTTTTATTCAAACATTGTACGAAATTCATTCATTTCTCTTAGTATGAAATATATTATTTATAGATGGCCTTTTAGATAACTTTAAATATCCATTTTTAATTTGTTTGTTTGGAAGTTGGAGTACATTTCCCACACAACATAGTTGGCAAGAAATGGCTGGACCTGTGTAATGCTTGGTGGAGTCTCACTATTATCTTATACTGGCTCTGAGCTTGGGAGCAGAAGATTGTTATGGGATATCTTGTGTTTACCTCAAGTTCATATGAGAAGTCCTAATCCTTGGGGCCTCAGCATGTAATTGTGAAGACAGGGCATTTAAGGAAATAAGAAGAGGAGAATCAGATGCAGGTCTACACAAAGGCAATTCTGTGTGAAGACACTGGAAGTAGATGGTCATCTAGGAGCCAAAGAGAGGCTCTCAGGAGAAACCAACCCATCTAACACCTTTATCATGGGTTTCCTGCTTCTAGAATTGTGAGAAAATGAATTTCTGTAGTTTAAGCCATTCATTCTGTGGTCCTTTATTTTGGCAGTGCTAGAAGACAAATACCAGGAGCATGTGGTGTGGAAACAGACCTCGGTTTATGTGAAAAATACAAAGACAGCAGAAGTTTGACTTGAGTCTTCTTTTACCTTTTGTTTTATCTCTCTCCTTTTCCCATTGGCTTGTTACTGCTCAGAGTTCCCATGGATTAGGTTGGGTCTGGATTCTCTCCAGAGTGCTCTCTAGTCCTTTCACTCCAGATAAAGTTAGAGACTGTGTAATATCCATGGCTGTGACCAGACATACGAGGTGGTGAGTGACTGATGTGCCCCTCATTCCCTTAATGGGAGTTTCATGAATAGATGAACTTTGGTGATCAACGTGTTCTCAAACCAAGAACAGAGTCTGACACATGGTAATTACTTTAATAGTACTGAGTGTCCTGGTTTAAAAGCCAAAGTTAAATCCAAATGAATGGCATACTGTAGGAATTGTACATAGTATAAGCAAGTAGAGCGAGGGACTTCTAGCACTTGGAAACACGCCCCCTTTCTGTGGTTGTTTGTGTATGTGGGGAGATAACAGTGGGATTCTGAGAGCTCATTCCTGGGATCAAACACATCCTTTTTACAACTTTCTTTATTTCCAATTCTGCATCTACAATTTAAAATATGCCATTGTTTTAGTTTACAAGGGCTCCCTGGCATTGAAAACTCAACTTTCCTCCTTTGAGAAGCCAAGGAGGCTGTGGGAAGAGTTAGAAAACCTCTGGGCATTGAGCTCATTTGTGAGTTGAAGGTGACCTCTGTCACTTACTTCTATCCCATCTCATGCTTCCGTGGTACTTGTAGTGAGTAGTGTGAAATGTGAGTAGGCGAACAACAAAATCTGGAAAACCTCTACAGTTGGGTGCTCCAGCAGGAAGAATGGCTGTGTTAAGGACACGTTCCAGCAGAATGACAGCAGGCTTAGTCCTCTCGTCTCTGCCTTCTAGTCCAGCCAACCCTCTAATTGTGAAGTGCTTCCTGGACTCCATTTCAAGATGGGGGTAAAGGAGTGTATGAAGTGGGGTTAAAATTTTATTTATTCATTAAATTTTTATAGCACTTAGTATGTTCCTGGCAGAGCTCCAAGTGTATTATTCCTATTTGTTCATCCATAACCTCCATTATAACCAAGCCGAGGAAACCTTTGTTCTGGGTCACACAGCCGGGGCATGGCAAGGTGGCTATGGAGCCCCAGGGAGTATGGGGATAGACTGATTTTTATAGGGGGACTGAAAAAAGGGAATCCTAGGTTTGGGAGAGAGATGTTGAGTATGAATAATGTGTAATTTATGTAGAAATTGGGGAAAATAACCTATTCTCATGTTGACTTGACCTCAGATTTCTCCTGTTTTATAGCTCTCCCACCTTTTCTGCTGTGGTGACACTAATGTTGTGGTCACCTTAGAGGGAACTGTGCTTCTGAGGAAGCAGACACACAGTATCCTTGGAATGAAATGCTTTCTAGAGGCTAGAGGGGAGAGGCAGCTGGGGAGCAAACAGATACAAGGATGGGGAGGGCAGCGCTCTTTAGGGACGCAGCTCTAGATAAGATGTTGACATTCTATATGTTCTTTAACAAATGAAGGTGATAATATCTATGCTACTTTCAAGGTTGTTGTGAAGATAGAACAAGAAACAGAGCATGGAACTTAAAATCAAAATGCTGCAAGGTCAACACATCCGATTTTTACATATTTTCATGTGACTCTTTTTTCAAATGAGGTTAAGTTGCTCTGCTGTTCTAAGCAGGAGTGCCTGTTGACTTGTCCGCTCCTCACCTGCTCTTTCCAGTCTTTGAGGGCGCTCCAAGGATTTGTCAGGGCCATAGTTAGAAAACTGGTTCTCTATGCTAAGTACGAGGAACTTAAGGCCAATGGACATTCCATGGCTTTCCTGCAGTTGCTCAGTGATACTTCCACTTCCTGAGTCTGCATCCCTCCTGGAAAAACCACCTGTCCATCTGAAACCCTCTGAAAAGTGGATAGTTCCTATCATATTGGGCCCTGTTGCTTTAATTTAATAATGCCCATCTTCTCCTGAATGTGTCTAATGCTTCCAGGCAGGGAGACTTCCCAGGTGTGACCATTGGGGTTGCCCAGATTGGGCACTCAGAGGGGCTCAGCTCTGGGATTTGTGCTCTTTTTTTCTCATGTTGAAATTCTTAGTAGCTTTTGAGCAAGGCTACCTGAGCTTTCAAGTTTTGGTGAATCTTACAACTTAAGTAGCTGACCTAGCTTCTGCTGGTGGTGGTTATGGTGGTGATGGTGGTGGTGATGGTGATGGTGGTGATGGTAATGGTGGTGGTGATGGTGGTGGCGGTGATGGTGATGGTGGTGGTGGTGGTGTGTGTGTGCATGTGTGTAACCAGTCAGCTGATTTAAAACACTATCAAATTATATATACTGTACATATAGTCATTATATATTTACTACTCACAACTGTCTTCAAGGAGTGGATATTATCCCTGCTATACAATGAAGAACAGCAAGGCTAAGACCATCTCCTGAAGATCCCACATGTTGTGAGGGCAGAGTGGAAATCCTAGACGAAGTTGTTGCCTCTGACCCCTCTGCCCATGCTGGTCTACAGTTAGACTGTGCCGGGGCAAGGAAAGAAGCTGATCATAGTCTTTATCTTGTGGGTAGGGAACATGAGATCTGAAGCCCTTAACTGGCAGCCAGTTAATATGTTATAGACATCCCTTAATTTTAAAATATGGTTAACTTGATTTGTGTGTGTGTGTGTGTGTGTGTGTGTGTGTGTGTGTGTGTGGTACTGGGGATTGAATCCAGGGCCTTGTGTATGCTATGCAAGTATTTTTTTGTGTGCTTTTGAGATAGGGTCTCACTGTGTAGCGCAGGCTGGCCTTGAATTTGCTATTAGGCTAGGCTGGCTTCAAACTCTGATCCTCCTGCTGCAGCCTTTTGGCGCTAGGATTGCAGTTGTGCACCACCACATCTGGCAACCTTTGGTCCTTTTCTAAAAGGTAGTTTGGTATAAGACTGATTTATATCGGGCCTTTATTCCACAAACCTTGTGACTGACCCAACAAGTGTGATTTTGTTTATACAAAGAGAAGCTAAGAAACATTTGCAAAAGAACGTTTGAATTTGAGCTGTGAATTAGAGGCAAGTTTATCATTAGAACTGCCTTATGCATGCTTTTGCTTCAACATGCATTTTGTGTTTTTCTTTATTTTTTCACATATGGACATAAAGACATAATGGTTTTGAAATTGTTCTGATGATGAAAGTTGGAGGAGAAACTACCATTACCTGTATTTCTGTGTTCACACCAATAAGAACCCAAAACTTTATGCTTGATTCCCCTCTTCCATTTTCCCAGGCTTTTTGATCAGAGTTCAGTTTTTAACATTTTTTCATCCATGTTTTTCTTTGTGAATTCTTTTTATGGTTGCTGAGCACAGAAAATAGAAATTTCCTATCTAGAGAAAATTCTTCAAAAACTGAGAATTTGTGATTCTGATATTTTAAAGCAATATTGTGGTCCAAGTTCTAATAACATCTTATAATTATATAGAGCTTTTAGTTTGCATTGTAATTGGGTATTTGTCACAGAAGGAAGTGTAAGCCAATGGTATATCGGGCAGAGAGAATGTTTGCCTGAGATTCTGAGGAAGCATAAAGAATACAAATGAAAATTCTGTAACAAGAAAAACAAAACAAGTATGTAGGGGCAGAGTGCTACACAGAATTCAAGAGTGATATTTCTCATTCTGTTTACTTTATTCATTTAGCAAATATTCATTGAGGCTGTCAAAATACCAAATAAAATGGACTCTTCCCTTAATTTCTATAGTTAGATTGTAGTGGCCCCATAAAGACCTAAAATTTCAGGTTTATATTGATACAGTATTATAATTTGAATGACACATTTCTAAGATACTGTAATCAATTGAACTTTCTTAATCAAGGCTAAATATGCTGGGGGTTTTTTCAGGAAAATAAAAGGATAAAACATGTGGAACAGCTTTCTTTTGTAACTGAACTGTTGAATATACTTCCTTAGGGAATTCTCAGGAAAGCAGCCTTTTCCAAAGGATCACCAGAAACACTCAGAGGAAACAAGAGCCCAGAAAGCAGCCCCCTTTCCTCTCCTCACCTGTGTCCTTGAAAACTCAATTAGTGAAGTTCATGCCCAGAATCTGTCAGATAGGTTGTAACCAGAGAGTGCTAATGGCTCAATTCTTTAGTTATCAAAATGTCACTTCATATTAAATGAATGAACTCTAAGTACTCATATGCTAATTGGATTTATTCCTTACATGTTGGCTGTGGTCATTATTACACTGAGCCTGAACTTTACCAAATGACTTTACAAATTCTCCAAGTCAGGATGGCATTGGGACCACCTTTCACAGTGATATTTTAACTTCTAACTAAATACTATAAAGTAAAAACTGAAAGTTGAAGAATTTGTACAAGCCAAATCTATAAAGTAAAGAGGGCTACTCTAAAGATTTTATTACCTTGGGATTGAAGTTACCATATTACTAAAACTTTTTCTCCAGCAGACAGATCTAGATTTCTTGCACTATAAATGAGTGAAGACTGGCTTTAGATCTGAAGGAAGAGAAACAAAGGGTAAAATAACTTTGTTTAGAGTAGAAATTTAAGAGCAGAGGTTGAACACCATTCTTTAAACCAAGTGAAAACATAAATAGATATGCAACTCATTCCTAGAATTCCATTACACTTTTGGAACTAGAATGGAGTGTGTGTGGCTTCATATCCACCTCTGAGATATACCAGCATCCATTTCTGCTCTTTTGGAATGTAGAGGGGCATAAGAAGCAGCTCTTTGATTCCTGGTGTCTTGTGTTTCCTGCTTCCCCCTTTAAGCACCCTTAAAGGTGAGGACCTTGGCCTATGGAGGTGGCTTTAGGCAAGTTCTAAGGAAAACTGCTGAATCCAGTCTCTTGACCATTATGGGGCTGTGTTTAGACTTCTGATACTATCTACAGTAGCTGCTGGCTAGTGAATACACTGATGGTATTGGAAGAAGACAGTTACCAAACAATTTTAATTGTTAAAACATTTTGTGTTCTTAGTAATTTTTCTCAATTTTTAAATATACCTAAAGTCCTAAAAATAACATAGATCCATTTTCTCTTGCCTTCTGAGAAGTCACCCATGATGGGTATCTTCCTAGGCTTTGTTTGTATGTTACATCTGTTCCCCAGAGATATTTCCTTCCCTCCTTAGAGATGAGAGTGTGGTAGAGGTGGGGACCTGGGGGGAGGATAAAAGATGGGCTTAGTGATGGATGGGTGTTTGTGAAGGGTAAAGTATTACAGTTTGCTATGGTCTGAATGTTTGTGCCCACCCCAATTTGTATGTTGAAATTCTGACGCCATGGTGATAGTATTAGAGGGTGAGATCTTTGGGAGGTGGTTAGATTATGAAGGAAGGACTCTTGTGAGTGGGATTAGTTTCTTTATAAAGGAGACTACAGAGGACGAGCCAACCCCTTCCGTTTTGTGTGGGCACAGCGAGAGAGGGCCAACTGTAGCCAACCTCTAGAACTGTGAGGAATACATTTTGGTTGTTTATAAGCCATTGAGTCTAAGGGCTTTTATGATAGCAACTCAGATGTCATTTGCACTTCTTCATGTTACCTCTGCAGGTCAGTGGTGCTGGTGGACCTAAACTGTAGACAGTGAGTGGGGTTTTCCTGTACTCCACATAACGGAATACCCAGGCCTGCTACGAGCCTAAAGCTCTTTTAGCTGAATGCTTCCTTCTCCTGCCTCAGTAAGGAACCATGCCTGTGTTTTATTTGATATTTTGCTACAACTTTTTCTAGGAGTTTTTGTGGCAACCTTGACATTACACAGAAGGCAAAAAATGGGATGTTCAGGAAATAAATCTGGAACCCCTTGAGGAGCTGCTGCTAATTTCACATGAGCTAAGTTACCTCCAGATGCCCTACTGTTCCCTTGGCAATTATACTTTCCATATCTTTCCTCCATAATATACAAATAATTTAAAGAATATTTAGTGTAAATCTACCAAAGGGCCCGAGAGAGTGAGGAGTCAGGAAATAGCCTTGACAGATGTGTAAGAAGAGGGAGATCTGCCGCTGTGCCTGATACTTTTCTCCCTTTGAACTCCTAGGTACAGACACAGTTGATCTTATTGGTATGGCTCACATCATTGTTTTTATTCCTCTAAAGACATATGCCTGATCTTGCTAGCAAGATTAAATGACCCACCAAATGTATTTTTTGACTTACTTTCATGTTGCTTGCTAATTCATTCTACTGTGCATTCTTTCAGAAAAAGAGAA
The DNA here is from genome assembly GCA_004365215.1 of Cuniculus paca. Lineage (NCBI taxonomy): Eukaryota > Metazoa > Chordata > Mammalia > Rodentia > Cuniculidae > Cuniculus > Cuniculus paca. The sequence goes on along the minus strand of RJWT010002281.1, from coordinate 12,733 downwards.
AAGTAGTTGTAAGGTTGTTCATTCGTTCAGTCAGTTCCCCAGAAATTCATTGCACAACTGATGGGTTTACCGTTCTGGGTGCTGGAGAGATGGAGATAAAAGGCCAAATGCTCATCTTCGAGGAATGCAGTTACATGGAGTACCTTCTGACTCAATGGGGAAAAAGTGCTTGCTTAATAATACATTAAAATGACAACTTTCTTTTAAAATTGTACCTTTATTTTATATTTTAGATCCTGTAATTTTTTTTTACAAAGATAATGGAATATTTTAAAATTGGGATTGGTGGTACCCACCTGTAATCCCTATACTCTGGGTGGCTGAGTCAAGATTGAAAATTTGAACCCCTACCTGGGCAATTCAGCAATTTAGCAAAACCCTGTCTCAAAATAAAAAAAAATAAAAGGGCTGGGATGTAGGTGAGTAAAAAGGCCCCGAGGTTCAATCTTAAGTAACACCACCACTGCCACCACCACCACAAAAAAAAAAAAAAAGAAAGATTATGGAATGTTTCATATTGCCACAGCTTTGTAATAAAATTGAAATACTCCTGAGTCCTAGGCAAAGTGTACAGCCTAACCTTGCTTTGTATGGTCTTCCTCCATTAATTGTGGTTTTGATTTAAATTGATCATATTCATTTGTTTTCTCAGGAGGGATTTGGTTTCCTTTACTTTAGATCTAATTATTTAAGAAACTTGCTGTTCTTCCAGTTGCTCCTCCTGGCATTATGTGGATTCCTGTGGATAGCTCCCAATAGTACGAAAGAGTCTGAAGCCTGAATCAGCTTGGGTTGGCAGAGTCCTCTGAGGAGTAAATGTTTAATAGAAATACTTGCCTTCCTTATTGGTGCTGTACTATTGTTTTAACCTGACATGATATATTTTTATAGGGTTACGTAACATTCACTCATAATTCTCATTTTGGAGGAGGCAAGAGGGATGGGTTGGTTGATATGCATCATGAAGTTCTAGTTGGATAGCTGAAACATTGTAGGTATGCTTTTCTGTTGCTTCTCGCAGTGTATCCAAAGGTCCAGTGAAAGAAGAGATAATGATGTCCTAAACCATGAACTCTTAATGCCCCTTCTCTGGCTAGAGAAGAAATGAGGAAAGATAATGGAAACCAGAAGACATATACAAATTCACCTTTTTTGTGTATGTTTGGCATAAAATCATAGAGGAGACATATGCACCTCAACATTGCTTTGAATATATTGGTCTTAAGATCCCAGGAGTGGAAATGCAAGTTTTGCAAATTGAATAAAATAGGAAACATGATACAGTACATGAAATCAGTAATAAGTCATGAAATGTGACAAGAGGTAGTGTCTATTTTTGCAGTAAAGATCATGAAACAGAAAGACAGAAACCAAGCACACAGAGAAACTAAGAGAAAAGACTGGGGACAGGCAGGCTTACAACTGCTGCATTTTTATCTCTGAGTGGCTTTTCCTCTGAGTGGTTGGCAGGGATCCTGATTCAGAAAAACTTTTAAGAACATATATTTTAAAAAACTATATAAAAATTTTATATACCAGTTTTGTTCTTTGATAAGCTTCTTTAGTTCATAACTTTATTTCCTGCTATGGTTTGGCTCTCAAGTGTGAAATGCTTGATCACCAGCCTGTGGTGTTGCGAGTGATAGGATCTTCAGGAGGTGGGGCCTAGTGAAAGGAAGAGAAGTCATTGGTGGCAACCCTTAAAGGAGATATTGGGATGTCGGCCCCTTGATGTCTCTCTCTGCTTCCTGACCCCATGAGGTAAATAGTTTTCTTATGCCATCTGGTCTTCTTACTATGATGTACTATGCTGCCACCAGGCCAAGAGACTATGCACTGAAACTTCTGAAAGCATGAGCCAAAATAAATCTCTCTTTTTGAGTTGTTTATCTTGTGTATTTGTCACAGAAACAGATAACCCACTAACATCACACCTTCTTTGTATGTTTTTCAGATTATGAATGTAAGTTTTAGTTGAATTAAGCATTCTCTGAAGCAGAATGAGAAAATGTCTAGTTGTATGTGATCAGCATGTTTGATTACAACTGTAAGAAAAATCCAGGAGTGTGTGTATGATGTGGGAAATCTTTGATATTCCTTGTATTGAAAGTTCTTGATTATGTCTATCTGTGCTACACCAGCATGCCTTCCCTTCCTCAGATCTCATTCAAGTGCTTGGCTTTATTTTGGAATCCAGCAGATTGTATAATTTCAGTATTAGTTTATATTTTAAATCATATCACATATTTAAGCATAGATCATGTAACAGTGAATTATTAAGAAAGAAAAGGGGAAAGTGTTGATGCAGAATACCATTCACCAACTTTGTGTGTGTGTGTGTGTGTGTGTATGCTTCTAGAATATATTTTGTGTTAGTTAAAGCTTTGTTCCAATTATAAGCACATTAATGGAACCTTGAAGTTATAGCCTGAGGATAATTAAAAGTCACTCGGAGAGAACTCTAACCATTCATTCATTTGTTAACTCAGAAACAATTTATGTGCCCAGTGTTGTACTCAGCACCAGGATATAATGAACCATACATATGCAATTTTGTGTTTCTGAGACCAAGAGTCTTTATGATGGGTGGTGACTAAAAAACAATTACTAAAGAGAATGGGCAAAGGATGGACTGGCACAGAGAGCAGGCTTTGGAAGGTGGGAGGAGAGCAGAATGAACAGCTTATTGGGGGAACTAGAAAGACATCAGAAGGGCCTGCATGTGAGATGGGAGGAGAGGTGTGGTGAGAGGTGAGCCTGGTGATGAGTTGGAAGCCCTTTTATGGGCTTTGAACTTTACCTTAAGGCAATAGGAATTATTGCAGCATTTGATCTGGAGACATGTGACCAGGTTTGTAGTTTTAGAAAGATGTGAGTACTGTAGCCCAGGCCTGGAGAACAGACTGGGTGGGGCAAAAGTGAACAATGGTGGTGTTAACCAGTATGATAACACAGGGGTAGAGAGGGGTAGGGATTTGAGAGATATTTGGGAAGTGAGGGCCTAAGACTTGCTAAGTAAAGAGTAATCAAGGATGACTTCTAGGAATATAGAAACAGTCAAGCAAATCTTTATGTATTTATGGACTTAAGACCATTGATTACAAACTCAGTGCTGCGTACTTGTTGGTAGCAATAGTGATGTATTTATCAGTCAAATTGGAACCTACATACTTTTTGGCTTCACTGTTGTCAAAACTTTTTTTTTTTTTTTGGTGAGTGTGATTCTGGGGATTGAACACAGGGCTTTGCCCCTGCTAGGCGAGCACTCTAGCACTGAGTTGAACCTCTAGCTCTCCAGAATCATTTTGATTCAGACCTTACCTTTACTTCTAGATTTTCTGGCCTCAAAACATTGAAACTGTGAGAGTCATAACCAAGCACTCATGAGCCTCATTCTGATAATCTGACAGTTGTTGGCTGTCTGCGATGGTCCAAGTTCTAGGGATGCAGACACAGCCTTGGCTCACCCTTGGGAGCCTCACAGTGTCCAAACTTTGCTGGAGCCTTCGGTGATATAAGTCATCATTTCCACCAGCCACTAAACTCCAGTACCAAACAAAGTTCTTGATTCTGATATGCTCTGACTTCTTTCAGGTATAACTTAACGTATGAACAACATTTTTATTTTTTCTTAAGATATATAGAATATTAAAGATTTACTGCATTCTCATGTGCTTACTTTGTGTCTTAGGTGAAAACTCTTTTCCTCCAGAAAAATAATTTTTTCTGTCATTAAAATTCTGATTCTTATATATATACATACCTGTATCAAAATAGGGTTTGATAGGTCTAAATTTGCTGGATACTTCTTGTCTAGATCTGTTTGCTCAAGTAGGCACAGCTGCATTAGATTTTCCTTTTAGCACACTTCTCCTTGAGACTCCTCTACCCTATGTAGACTCTTAGTTTTCTGTTTTATTCTCTCACCCCATTTTTGCTCCTTCCGATCGAGTTATGTTATTTCTTTTGAAAAAAAGTGAGGAGCGTGTTTGCAACATCACGATTATAGAGAAATTATGTAGTCTGCTAGGAGGAAAGACTATTGTGTTAGAAACATCTGTGCTGTCTTCAGAAGAAAAGCAGTGTAGGCAGAAGCCAAAACTGCTCAGCATTCCTGAAGCCTCAGTTTGAGCTATTTGGTAGAGAGGTGTTTGTGCTAGGTAGGCGGGCACATCTCTGAGCTGCTTGGGGAGCTGGAATCCCACCATGGTGCAAGAAATGCTGGAACTTTGGAGCGTCCTGGCATGACCAGTAGCATAGACTTAAGTGGGAAGAAAAAGAAATCAGTTACTAATTACTCATTCAGGCATTTATCTTCCCAGAATGGGAAAATCTGAAATTCTTTTATCAGTATTAACAATCAAAGTCTACGGAATAACTTCTGAGTGGATTTATGTAGTTGGAAATAAACAGGTACTTGAGAACGTGTCCATGGGGATAGTTTATTTTACTAAACAAATACACAAAATGGGCTGTTAAAACTGTGCCTTGTGGGCCGGGGATATAGCTCAGTGGCACAGCGCCTGCCTGGCCAGCACGAGGTCATGAGTTCAATCCCCAGTACTAAACAAAACAAAACAAAACAACACAACTCTGCCTTATTTTAATGTGATACCCCTTGGCCTGTACATGTTAAATTGTCTTTGCTCTCTCTTACTGTGACTCAGGGTCGTGAGGCTGGTGTCCTGGTAGTTTGTTTTGCTCAGTGGTTTTCCCCAGGTGTTTCACTGTTAAATATTCTTGCATCCTCCTAAGAATGTAGCATCCAGGAGGGGCAGCCAGTAACTGCTGACTTTTGCTTTAGATTTGGTTGAGAAAACAATCCCATCCCTATTTCAACTGAGAATTAGTTCAGTGTTTATACGAGAAATCAGGTCTTTGTTTGCTGGAACATTCTGCGTCCTTTGTTAAAGCAAAAAACAGAGCTTCCCTGCCTTTTGAACCTCAGTTCTACTTCCTGACAGCTCTTGTGTTTTCATACTCAGCAGTTTGGCAAATGTTTTCTTGATAAGAAACCTCTGACAGGTCCTAGTCCTCAAAACCTTCTCTTCTCTTGCAGTTTTGAACATGTAGCCCCTCAGTTTTATCTTATGGACTAGACTCAGACCAAGGGAGTAAAACAAGAACAAAGGAAAGGGTTAGCAACCTGGCTGTTGTGGAGAGTTCCGTGGCATGATACCTGAATGAAGAGGACAAGGGTATTGGCAGGAATGTCACTGAAGTAACAGGAGGTCCACAGTTGGTGTGGAGATATGCCAGCAGCAGAGAGACTGATGGGGAGTGGAGGAGGCATGAGATGACAGGATCCCTGCAAGCCCCAGGACAGAGAGGAAGCAGAACTGGGATTCTTAGACCCAATTTCATGGTTTTGTAGACTGCTCGAACATAGATTCTCAATATTCTTAGCTTTTTTTAGACTATCAAGTATACACTGAGGATTCCCAATGATGTCAGAAGTTTGGTTTAGATGGCCCAAAAGATCTTTTCAAGCCCATGACTCCATTATGCTGTCTAAAGGGAGAAAGAAAAAGCAACATTAAGTATCTCACCTAATGAATGGTAACGGAAACACATCAGGTCTTCAGACTGTTAGCTCTGTGTTGGCCGCTCATCTTTTTTTTTTTTTCTTTTTTTTTAAACCTTGTTCATCTTGTGTGTGCATATGTTACTATTTGGCCTGGAGAATTCATGAACTGCACCTCTGGGAGAGTCTAGTTGGCCATTCTGTTGCACGTATTTAGGTTTCTTCTTTTCCATTTTAATGAAGTCTTTTATGATTCTTTTCTCAGGAATAATTAGCGCAAAGTCAAGATTCCATTACAATTATTCATACAGTGAGGGCTCTTTGACAAGTTCCTATAGAGCATAACCAGCAAAACTGTCTTTTAATTGTTCCATGAGGCAGGTGCTGTGAGGTGCATTCTTCAGAGTACCACCCTTTTTACGTGCCTGCGACGTCTTTATTTCTCCCCTCTTTACTACTCATGGTGGAGATTTTGGCCTTAGAGATTTTCCCATCATCTGCTGCCCATTCGCTAGAGTTTACTTGCCTGTCATTTGTCCTTCCTTCTCTTGTCAAAGGGTTATCACTGCGGCTTCTAAGTGCTGGACCTGTAATCATATCAGTTTTACTTGTAGGATTAGTTTTGGGCTCTGGGAAGTCACTGATCCATTACTTGGCAGTGAGACAAGAAAAGTGGAGAGCCTGAGAAACTCACAAGAAAATTGCTCTTCTATTTTCTTCCTCTTGCCTGAATCACTCCTTTCACAAGAGATAACTCTAAAGGTGTTTCTGTGAGATTCAGTTCATGCACTGGCTTTAGCTACTGATGTAAAGCCCTTAAATCTGTATGCGATTTACCAATTATGATAATGCATTCATAACACTTTAAACATTCTAGGTAGGATAATAGGTGTTTTATTTGCATTATATCATTTAGTTGGGGAAGGGTGCTAGGGATTGAACCCAGCCCTTCCTCATGCTAATGAGCACATCCTGTATTACTGGGCCCCTCATTTAATTTTTTGAAACAGCCCTATGCAGGAAGTGCTGTTATTATCTCCACTTTACAAATGAGGAACCTAGGGTTTAAAAGTTAAACCACTTGCTGGCAGTCATTTAGCTAAGTGGCGCGGGTGAGATTTGAATCCTCATGTCTGAGTTCGGAGTCTAAGAATAATGCTCTTTTTTAATCAATTGCATATTGGTAGAGTTCATTGTCTGAAATCATTGTACTGTTAGGGATGACATTGGACTGACTGTGTTGGCGATGTATGTACAGCAGCATACCAGACTGTAAAAGAAAACAAAACCTAAAAACTTCTTCCCACTTGCAAATTTAAGTAAATCTTGATTGACCATGCAGACACCTTTCTGATTGGGAATTTATTTCTAAAACTCTTGCTGTTCTAGTTAATCTTCCTTTTTTCATGCTTGTCTTTTTTCTTTTTAGTTTTCCCTTTTACCTGCTCACATGTTCCCTCTCCTTTCACAAAATGTTGTAGTGTATCTTTCTGGTAGGAGTTTCAGGTGCATGCTTGAATTATTTATTGTGACTGGCCTGTGTTTTGGTAGTGGATTTGTAGAGAACTTTCTCACAGGGGCACTGTCTACAATTATTAATGATGGTTACCAGCTGATCTGAGGAGGAAGCTTAAAAACACTTGTGCTGCTTCTTACAGAATTCAGGATAGCCTTGAAGATGGAAGAAGATGAAGGAAAGGTTTTCCTGGAGATATCTTGGTTCCCAGGAGGCTGCAGCCCATGTCAGCAGCTAGGTCACAAGCAGTAATTTCATTATGAGCCCTAGCAGAGGTCTTTAGTGTGTGTGTTTTGTAAACTTCGAATGTGCTAGAGATAGAAATTTCTGTTGTTTCTGTCACTATTGTTTATTCCAAGTAGGTCAAATCTTCATGGCAGCACTGCTGCCTATGGTTGGGCAGGTTGTGTACTGCACAACTCCAGGGAATGCCGTTTACCTTCACGTATAATTGCATTAGAAGTCTATTCAGGGGGGATACAGTTGATTTTCATTATTACATTAATTAGCAAATACTGAACTATTGCTCCTATGGGAAATATAGGCTCAGGATCCTTGAGCCCCTGATCTCAGTATTTTCATCAGTTGATCATATAGCCTTGTTTTATGTGTGTTTTTGTTTAAATGCATTTAATGTATATTATTAACTGATTAATAATGAATTGACAGCCAGTGACTGCCACATGCCTGAATGAAGTATATCTGATGTGCTTAACTTTCTCCAAAGGCAGATAGGTCATAGCCTTTAGTACTCAGCGACACCATGTAGCATTCTGCACCATGCATGGAGTCCTATCGGAATCAGTAAAATCACTAACAAAAAGCACAATGCACCTGGAAACCAGAATGTTAAGTGAAATAAATCAGATGCACAGGCTTAAATATGGCATGGTTTCTCTTATCTGAGAAACCCAAATTATAAATAAAGAGCAAAATGAAAGATAGGTAATAGGAAGTAGAGTGGTAGAGCTTTCTCCTGTGGGAAGGGGATCAAGAGATGGGGGAGGAGGCAGGGAGGAGAAGGAGGGTGGTGAAAAACGGAATTAGTATGTGTCATGTGCATGCACCAATGCCACCCAAGGAATGCAAGCATGATGCATTGCAAATATGTACCCAAAAAAAGTACAAAAATGAAAAAACCATGGTGGCACTACATGAATGGCCAAAAGGTCGCTTGTGGACGATACGAGAGCAGAAACAACAAAGCGGGCTGTTGCCCTGTTTGACCTCAGTTGGGAATGGGTACATCTGGGTGTCTTGAAATTGTCCTTGCTCTGTGTACACCCACTAGTGCTTGGGGGGAGTCCTGCAAATATTGGTTTGAGGGTGATAAGTAAGTTTCACACAGTAGGCAAACTTCCAAGTATGGAACCCACAAGAAATACACGTTTTTTACGTTAAGAATGGGGGAACCCATAAGAGGTGTTTGGGCCTCTCATGTCAACTACCTGCCTGTATCTGTGTTTGTTCTGATCCTAAAGAGGGCAGGGCCACGCTGCCAGAGAAGTGGCTTCTCTGGTCCTTTGATTCACTAGTTCCCCTAAAGTAAAGAAAAGATGTCCAACTTGTACGACAGTCCAATGCTAACTCCTACATGGCTGGAGTAAAATGGCCAGAAACCCTTTATGGGCTGTGCTAGTGTGAGGGAATCGTCTGAATCAATAATGCTTATTGTTAAGTGTTCAGGAGACAGACTTCTTTCTATGTGTGTACCTGTGTGTTTGTGTGTGCATCTGGATACACACATATTTCTCTCAAACAGAAAAAATGAAAGAATGTTTGTGTAACTTTTCTTGCAGAAGATAACAAATTCTTATTCTATAATTCTTGCAATTAACATTTTAATTGCTAAATTAGCTTTTGCTCCAGAGATGTATAAGATTTCTGTCTCAGATGATTTATCTGTGAGTGATAACAGTGTCCTCAGAAGTGAAAGTGACTGACAAGGGAAACTTCAAGTACTGGCTGGTGGGGCTGAATTGCGCCCCAAGGGACGGTGCCCCTCATGTGGTGTGTGTCATCTTGATATTGACAGTTGTCTCTTCACTCTGTGAATGGCCTTAAGCATCTGGGTTGTCGGGTGGGTGCATGGCAATGTGTGTAACAGTTAACAGTGTGTGCTTTGTAATTAAGGCGAAGAGCTGGGTTCTAAGGCAGTCTCTGTGTTACCAAGTCTCTGGATGTTTCTGAATTCTTATCTGTTAAACAGGAATTGTGACATGGACCTTACCACAGTGTTTGGAGAGTTAATAGATTAGAATAAAGTGCTTAGTGTGCCAAGTGTGGTTATGTACACCTGTAATCTCAGCTCTCTGGGAGGTGGAGGAATGAGAATCACAAGTTTGAGGCTAGCCTGGACTACTTAGCAAGGCACTGTCTCAAAATTTAAAAAAATATATATTTAAAAGGTGGGCATGCAGCTCAGTGTGAATGCCCTGGATTCAATTCCCAGTCCTACAATCAATCAATCAATTAGTCAGTCAAAGTTTTTTGTGCAATGCCCAGCACATGTAGAAGAACTCAGGAAGATATTTATTGGTAACTGCAAGTGAGCAGTAGGTTCTAGTTTTTGATGGTTGTGTATACTTGGTGTGTGCTTGTTTAGGGTAAGGGAAGATCTTCCAGTCCTGGTCTCCCTGCCAGAAACTTGTCTTCCTTCTGAGGTGGTTTCAGGCTAGTGGGTAGCTCTGCTTCCAGTCCTTTACATGTGGACAGCTTTCCTTCTAGTTTCATTGGAGGTTCTGGTGTCAAACTGCCGGTTACCTAACCTCATTGCAGCTCTCATTCTTGAGTAGTAGCAGTGATGATCACATCCAGTGAACAGCACTCCAGTTTACATTTTAATTTTACCTGAATGCGGGGCCCAGCTAAGAAAAGGAAAGATGACCATTGAGAGTAGTTCAGGGCCTGGGCCAAGATCCTAGTTGTTTCTGGAGGGCCTTGTGCCAATATATGGTAAGCAATATATGGTTAGCAGTTCAGGGAAAATAACCCAAGGTTCAGGAAGAGTACAGATAGGCCTCCACTTCTGTCCGGGCCGTGTGCAGAGGAATGTACCTGGAGGGTGAGCCAGTTTCTTTCAAGCAGTCTTGTAGCCTTTTTCAGAACTGCGATTGGGTTTTCAGCCATGATAAGATGATTTATATGACAATTTCCTACAACCTACCACTGAGTGTCCTGGACAAGCAGTTCAATCCCTCTAGTTTTGTTCCTATAAAGGGAAATTACTTTAAGTACCTCTTCACTAACATTGTTCTGCAAATTAAATGAGATAGATAGGTATGTATTAGTTTTTTGTCATTGGGACCAAATACACTACCTGAGAAAAACAACTTAAGGGAATGGTTTAATTTAGATCATGGTTGCAGGGATTTCAGTCCATGGATGGCTGGTTCCTAGGCTGAAACATCATGGCAAAAGGACATGTAGAGGAAAGCTGCCCGCCTCTTAGCAGGCAGGAAGCAGAGAGAAAGAGAGCCTTCATGATCTGCTCACCCTCCAAAAGCTCCAACACATGACCAAGCCTTCAACAAATGACCCTTCAGGGCACATTTGAAGTTTGAACCATAGCTTTCAGTCTTAAATAAGTAAGCACTGGATATGGAGGATCTGTTGAACTTTGGGTCCCTAGCATTTGTAAGCAACTACTGTGTGTGTGTGTGTGTGTGTGCGCACACACATGTGTGCGTGTGTTTAGGTCTGCACATCTGTGAATTTAGAGTAATCTGGCTCACTGAGAGCTCACAATTTTGGGCTTGCAGACTCACCTAGTCCGAGAAAGCCATACAGTGTGTTTTGGAGGTAAGTGGCTATCCCTCTTCAGAATAATGTGCTGCCTTCTGTAACAGTCACAGTGGCAGCCCCAGGCAGACACTGGCCCACCAGCTGGGAGCAGGGCCTTCGAGTGTGACAGTATAACATGCAGGAGAAGAAAGGAAGAATTTGGGCCATCACCAAAAGTGAACAGTTAGTAGACTACTGATTCAAGAGGGAAAATTTGATGGAGTATGTAAAATCATTTTCCTAAGTTTTCTTGCTATTTAATTTGCATTTTTCTTTTCATGGGTTATGACTTTCTAAGTATAATTATGTAAAAAAAAAAAAAGCAATTTTAGGAGTCTAAGACAGCATTAATTTGTTTTTTCCTTTTTACCTTTCTGCTGCTGCTTCTACCAATTTGCCCTTTTCTCTCTAAGAGTTCCTTGGATTCTGAAATACCACAGTGTAGCCAGTATTCCACAGTGGGGTGCGTTGTTAGTGGAGGAGAGTCTGGGTTATAGAATGTTAAAAAGCTAAACACTGAATATTGCATTCCATAAACAAAAAAAGTTTCTTTCAGATTTTAAGAAAGTTTCTGTGAACAACATTACTGGTACTTGGGTAGTGGAATATAAAATAAAAAAGGTTTACTGATGCTAAGTAAAGTGTAATCCTCCTGGTTCTTGGTGAAAATACTTAGCTGACAGTTACTTTTGAAAGCATTTCGGCCAGTGACTGAGTTTTCTCAGCTGGAGATATTTGTTGACCTATGTTTTTATAAATGGATTTATCTTCCAGCCACCTGTAATTCACTGATTTGGTAACTTTGTTTTACTAGGAAAAAACAAAACAAAACTGAGTTTAACTTTTTGTGCATTATATTTCCATTTTTTATTTTATTTTTACTTTTTATTACAATCTCAAGCAAATACAAAAAAGAGTGGTGCAGTGCCCCCCTTTATCACCAGCTCTAAATTTACAGCTAGCTTATTTCATTTCTCCCCCCCCCACTTCTCATCTTATAGTATTTTAAGTAAATTCTAACCTTGTTACTTCATTGGTAAATATTTTAGTATATGTGTGTAAATAGTAATGGTTTAATTAAAAATATAGCCAAGATAACATTATCACACTTAACAAATAATTAATTCTTCCAGAATAACCTCAGGTATTCACTCATGTTCAAATTTATAATGCATTTATTTTCAAAAATCCATTCCAAGTCCTGATATTGTGACTGGTTGTTATGTTCCATGTTACTTACTTATACATAAAATTCTTTCTGAAGTTGTGCTTTTGTCTGATATCCACTCAGTGTGTACTGGGTTAATTTCCTGGCTCTTTCAGGAACCTGTTGTAAGGTCATGTGCAAGTTAGTTCAACCCTCTGAGCCCCAGTTTCCTAATTTGTAAAATGATAATGTTGAGCTAGCAGACATTTCAAGTCATCTGTAGTTCTCAGGTTTTGAAATGACACACATTACTAGCAAGTATGAAAAGATATTTTGATCTCTGCCTCTGTCTCTGTGTCTCTCCTCTCTCTCTCCTGTCTCCTCTTCTCCTCCTCTCCTTTCTCCTTTCTTGTCTCTCTTCTCTCAGTGGTTTCAGAATGATCAAAAATTACAGCCAAAGGATAAAAGTTGGATGATGATTGTTATGATTTGTGTCTAGGTGGCCCCCCAAACCTCATGCAGTCTTGGAGGTGGCTGAATCTAGCACTTGTAATGGGTTTGTTGTCTAATGCTGGGATTAGTGGTGTGAGTGCTGCACCTACCCAGGGTTGGAGCTTACATACAATGTAAGGTCAGGAAGGAGGCATGTTTTTTTCCTTTTACCCTGTTTGCTCTTGCCACTTGCAGCTGCCATGAACGGCTGCCCCTCAGCCATGCCACCCTGCCTTGGAACTAACTAAATAAGGACTGAAATCTCCAAGAG
>RJWT010002280.1:0-41749 GCA_004365215.1 Cuniculus paca | reverse complement strand
TTTTTTTTTTTTTTTTTTTGCAGCATGGGGGATTGAACTCATGACCTTGCGCTTGCCAGGCAGGCGCTTAGGCCACTGAGTTAGATCCCCAGCCCTGGGTTTGGGTATTTTTTCCAGTACTCAGGATTAAGTCCAGGGCCTTCACATTGAACTGTATCCCCAGCACCTCCACACACACACTTAATGAGATGGGGGCTCCCTAAATCACTATGTTATCTAGACCAGGTTCGAACTCACAATCCTCTTGCCTCAGCCTCCCAGTGCTATGGGATTACAGGTGTGCACCACTAGCTCTGGCTAGGACCAGTAATTTTTTTTAAAGCATAGCCATTTCATTTACAAATACATTGGTAAGTACAAAAACATCTCCTAAAATGTCAATGAGGGCCGGGGATTTAGCTCAGTGGTATAAGAGCCTGCCTGGCAAGTGCGAGGTTGTGAGCGTGATCCCCAGTAGCAATAAATAAATAAAATAAAAGCTAAAATGTCAGTGAATGAATTGCATCTATGTGATAACACACTGAGCTCAAGTTAGGTTCATCCCAAGAATACGAAGGAGTTTACTATTAAGCGATCTATGTGCTTTCTGTGTTAACAGATAAAGGAGAAACCACAGTACTTTCTCTGTAGATAAGGGAGAGTGTTTGATGAGCTTCACACTGGCTTCATCATGAAGAATTAGTAGCGTAGGACTGGAAAGGAGCCTAATCTAATGATGAACAGGTACCGGACACAAAAAACAGCACAGCACCAGGGTTAATTCATGTTATCCACGTGGCAAGTTTCCCTGTAAATGGGAAAACATTGTTAACATATCCTTTAAATCAGACACATAGCTCTGGAAATCAGTAGTGTATAATCTTCAAAATCAGCTCTTTGTGGTTGATGAATTTTTTAAAAATGCCCCCCAATTCTTTCCTTCTTCGCAGCCACATCCCTTGCAACATGACTCTGTAACTTTTTCCACTAAGATGCGATATCAAAGCCAGGCAAGGTGGCGCATGCCTGTTGTCTCAGCACTTTGGGAAGCTGAGGCAGGAGAATTGAAAGGTAGAGCCCAGCTTGGACATTTTAATGACTTGGTAAGAGCCTGTCTCAAAATAAAATATTTAAAAAGGACTAGATGTAACTCAGTACAAAGGCCCTGGGTTCAGTCCCCAGGGGCACAGTGGGGAAAAGAAAAGAAGAATCAATTTTCCATGCTCCTTGAATTTGGACTTCGAGACTGGAGGGGAGAGAAGGGATTTTCTCGTTCCTGCCTTCTTTCTATAAGGTTTGTAAGTGTGCACCCAGCCATACCTGTTCCCATAGATAGCAGCAATTCTACTAGTCAATTTTTTTGTTTGTTTGTTTGTTTTGAGACAGGATCTGGCTATGTAGCTCAGGCTGGCCTTGAACTTACTATGTTATCCAGGCTGACCTCAAACTTGTGGCAATCCTCCTGCATCAGCCTCCTGAGTGCTGGGATTACCAGCTTATGTATTATTTTTTAAATAAGACAAGGTCTCACTCTGTTCTCCCAGTTGGCATTGAACTGTTGTACTCCCTCTTTGTCATCCCCAGTAGCTGGTTCCCTGGCTACAGCTAACTTTTTTTCTTTTTAAAATAGGGTCTTACAGCCGGGCGTGGTGGCGCACATCTGTAATCCCAGCACTCAGGAGGCTGAGACAGGAGGATCATTGTGAGTTCGAGACCAGCCTGGGCTACAAAGTGAGCTCAAGGCCAGCCTGAACAGCATAGTGAGACCCTGTCTCAAAAACACAAGGGTGGAGGATCTAGCTCAGTGGCCTAGGTGCCTGCCTGGCAAGCGCAAGGTCATGAGTTCAATCCCTGGTATTGGGGAAAAAAAAAAAAACAGATAGGGTCTTACTATATAGTTCAGGTTGGCCTCAAACTGTGTAGCTCTGGCTGTCCTTAGACTCATGATGATCCTCCTGTCTCAGCTTCCTGAGTGCTGGGATGATGGATGTGCACACCTGTCCTAGTTAACATTTTTTGTATTAAATTGTCTGTGTTCAAATTACCAAGTATGCTTTCTATGGTCTGCTGGACCCAGAAGGGCACTGTGACAGAGCTGGCAGGGCAGCTCACCATGCCCAGAAAGAAAAAAAATCCAAAAATTGTGCTAAAAAATACATTGGTTAAACACATGGGGAAAAAATGAGGGAATGAGAGTCAGAGTGGGGGAATCCATCTGTTTCAGATGCATTAAAAACTTGAAAGTTAAAGTCAGGATATTTAAACTTTTGGAGGAGGGCTGGGGCTGTAGAGTACTTGCCTAGTGTGTACAAGGCTCTGGGTTAGAGCCTAGAATCATGACAAAAAGAGAAAGAAGCAAACAAAAACTTTTAGGAGAAAATATAGGTTTTGATCTTGATGAGAAGATTGTTATAGAAGACACAAAAATGCAGCATTCATGAAAGAAACATAGGTATATGTGTATGCAGAGGTATATAAAAAATAGTTAAGATAGTTATACTACTGATTACTCTGAGTTCGCTGAAGAGAAAGATTTGTGCTGGTATTGTTCAGACAATTGAATGCAGATGTATTGTGCTCTGGGTGAATGATTTCGGGATGACCATGTGCAATGTGTGTACCACTGTTGCCCCCTGATTGACTGTTTTGAAATTTCGTTTTAGTTTTTTTTTTTTTTCTCCTTGAAATAAAATGGATTTGGAAAAAAAAAATTGCAGCACTCAGTACAGTTCTTAAAGTTCCTGGGGAGAAGGATGGTGGGAGGACAGAGAAATAAAGACGAGGCAGAATACAGAAAGCTGAGGTCAGGCACAGCACTCTATCCAGATGGGAGGGAAGGAACTGCTCAATGACAGCAGCCTGTTTATTTATACAAGCTGCCGGCTGACATCACGTGACGCCCCTCTGCTTAGCAACCTGTTTGCCTGGGTGTCCTCCAGGCTGGAACAGCTTGTTCATGTGGCTCCTCTTGGACACTTTGTTCTCAGAACTGGCCTTGCTCCAGCCCTGCATGTGATCAGTCTCCAGCTTCCGCTCCTCCCCACACAAAAATTCATTTACAAATCAGTAAGTGTAGCCAGGTGAGGTGATGCATGCCTGTAATCCCAGCACTTGAGAGGCTGAGATAGGAAGATTGCTGCAGGTTCAAAGCCAGCCTGGGCTACATAGTGAGACCCTGTCTCAAAAAACAAAAGCCAAAAACAAATCCTGTCAGAGAGAATCAGGAACCTGGGCTACACTGCACCACATACTGAGACCAAGGAAAGGAAAACAAAAAAAACAAAAAAGAAAGAAAAAAAGAAAAAAAAGAGAAAGAGAAAGAAAGAAAGGAAGGAAGGAAGGGCCGGGCGTGGTGGCTCACGCCTGTAATCCCAGCACACAGGAGGCTGAAACAGGTGGATCATTGTGAGTTCGAGACCAGCCTGGGCTACAAACTGAGCTCAAGGCCAGCCTGAACGGCATAGTGAGACCCTGTCTCAAAAACAGGGCTGGGGATCTAGCTCAGCGGTCTAAGCGCCTGCCTGGCAAGAGCAAGGTTGTGAGTTCAATCCCCGGTGCCGCAAAAAAAAGGAGAAAAGAATACTATAGAGTGTGATACTGCACATCAGTAATTCTAGCTACTCAGGAGCTGAGTAGGAAGATCTCAAGTTCAAGGCCAGTCTGGGCAACTTAGTGAGACCCTGTCTCAACAAACAAACAGTTGCTGGGACTGTAGTTCAGTGGCAGAGCATCCCTGGGTTCCACCTTCCGTGTCACAAAAATCATTGCACAATCAGAGTCCCTTGACATCCTCTGCAGACCAGAAAATACAGTATATTGTTTTCCAAAACCACTTGATTGCACGTAGAATTGGTATCATTAATCTGAGACTTTCAATTGAGTGAGATGCAGCAAATGAATAATTTGTTGGTGTCATTGAGAATTAAAACGTTTACTGTAATACTATATACATAACATAAAATTTACCATTTTAATCTTTTTTGGTCCTGGGGATCAAACCCAGATCCTTCTGCATGCTAAGCACATGTTCTACCACTCAGCTACCTTAGTTCCTTTTTTTTGCCCCACGATGAGAGTCTCTCTGTGTTACCCAGGCTGATCTTGAATTGGCGAATCCTCCTGCCTCAGTGTTCCTAGTAGCTGAGATGACAGGCTTGTGCCTGGCTCCCCAGATCATTTTAAAATCATTTTAGCCAGGTGTGGCATGCACACACCTGTAATCCCAGCACTCGAGAGGCTGAGGCAGGAGTATTGCCTTGAGTTTGAGACCCTGTCTCAAAAAAAAAAAAGTGTAGAAGTTTGTAGTAGCAAGTGCATTCACAGTATTGTGTAACCATCACCACCATCCATGTCCAGAATCTTTCCATCACCCCCAATATCAACTCTGTTCCCACTAACTCTCCCTCTTTTGGCTTCTGGAAACTTCTACCTTCTGTCTCTATGAATTTGCCTAGTCTAGTACCTCATATGAGTAGACGCATATTTGTCCTGCTCCATCTGGCTTGTTTCACTTAGCACAATATCCTTGAGGCTCACTGATGTAGCATGTGTCAGAACTTTCTTCCTTTTACTGCTTTCTGGTTTGTTGAGACAGGGTTTTGCTATGTAGTGCAGGCTGACCTTGAACTACATAGCCCAGGCTGGCCTCAAACTCATGGTGATCCTCCTCCCAAGTAGTGGGATTACAGGTGTAGGTCACCACGTCTCTCTTCCTTCCTTTTCAAGATTGAATAATATTCCCTGCTATTCAAGGACCACATTTTGTATATCCATTTGTGGGGTTTTTTTTGTTTGTTGTTTTGCTGTTTTTTTTTTTTGGTGCTGGGAATTGCACTTGGGGCCTTGTGCTTGCCAGTTAGGTGCTTGTGCTGCTGAGCCATATCCCCAACCCTTTCTTGGTTTTTATTTTTGTGAGTACTATATGTTTGCAGTACATAATGACTGCACTCATCATGGAGTGCTGGTATGTGCACAAAACACATCTGAACCCTTTTCTCATCCCTCTCCTGTGTATTCCATGTCTATTGGTCAGGGTTCTCTTGAGAAGCAGAACAGGAGGATACAAGGTGGGACCCAAAATCCTGGTTGGCACCAAACCTCCAGTTTCCTGCAGCCCTGCAGCCTGACCACCTAGCACCAGAGTTCATCGGTCCCTCCCTGCCGTACTCCTGCCTGGGGCCTCCTTTGCATCACTATTTTTGCACTCAGGTCTGGAAACCAAGACGGGGACAAAGGCACTAACTGGACACGGTGATTCACATCCAGGGCAGATTTCATCCTGCCACTGAGAACAGCACACAATGGAGAGCTGATGAGCTGCTTCCTTCTGGAGTCTTCCATTTTGTATTTTCAGACTCCGATTCACCCTGGGCAGCTGAAGCAGTAAAAAGTGAAACCGTGGATCAGAGAGGACCGCTGTGTAAAGATGGTGTCCAACTTGTGGTGTTTTTGACTTCATGATGACTGCAAACGTGATTCTCGACTGGGCATGGTGGTGCACACCTGTAACCCCAGCACTCGGGAGATTGAGGCAGGAAGATTGCTGTGAGTTCAAGGCCAGCCTGGGCTAAATAGTGAATTTAGGACCAGCCTGAACTACACAGTGAGACCCTGTCTTCAAAAACAAACAAACAAACAAACAACAAAAAAGAGATTCTCACTTAGTAGAAACCACACCATGGATTCTGATCTCCTGTGCTGGTAATGTGAGGAACAATACTCTTTCAGTGCTGGGTGGCAGTGGGGACCTGCAGCTCCCAGCCGGCCACATGGTTACCGATAGATGCCCCTGAGCTGTGCTGCTGAGCTGTGAGGTCTGCTCACAAGTGAGTGAGATGCATGTTTTTTTGAGATGCAGTTTGACTTTTGATATTGTCAACTTATTACCAAGACAAAACCCCATTGTAAACTGAGGAGCATCTGTAAATAAATAGATGAGGTTTGTTATGGGAGTTGGTTCACCCAATGAAGGCTGTTGTGGCTTGTGTTAGGTGTACCCCCAAAGCCTCATGCAGCCCCTGTTTATAGCAGCACAATTTGTAATAGCCAGCTCTTGGAAACAACCTAAACGACCATCAACCAAAGAATGGATAAAACAGATGTGGTATTTTTATGCAATGGAGTACTACTCAGTCATACAGAAGGATAAACTTGAGACTTTTATAGGTAAATGGATACAACTAGAGGTTATACTCATAAGTGAAATCAGACTCGTATGTGTAAACATCGTATTGTCTCCTTGTGCAAGTGAGAAGTTGAAAGAAATATATATATGATAGTAAAGATGGTTATACTACTAATTTCTCTTAGTTCATTGAAAACAAAGGTTTGTGCTAATATTGTTTGGACAGTTAAATGCAGATATCTTGTACTGTGAGTAACTAATTTAGAGATAGCAATACACAATGCATTAAACATTGTTACTCTCTAATATCTTGTTTTGAAAGTTTGTTTTATTTATTTTTCACTTTAAAATAAAAAAATAAGTAATACCAAAGCCTCATGCAGTTACAGGTGGAGTTTCTCAGAAATGGCTGGATCTAGAGTGTGTAATGCTAGGAATAAGGATACATTGCTTCTATATTCAGTAGGTTTGGCATAGTCCTTGTCTACCCTGGGTTGTGAGTAGGACCACCTGAAAGGTGGGTGCCTATAAGGGATGAAGGGGAGAGGCAGGGTGCTGCTGCTGCTTTACTGTCTTCTGCCTGCCCTTCCATGGACTGTTTCTAACTCTGTGATGTTGCTCTGCCTGGGAGCCAGCTGACTATGGTTAGTGGCGTTGAACATCTTATTTTATGGTATTGGTCATTTGTAAATCTTTTGGAGAAATGTCTTTCAAATTCTTTGTCTATTTTTTTTTTTTTTTTTTTTTTTTGCGGAACCAGGGGTTGAACTCATGACCTCTCACTTGCCAGGCAGGCGCTTAGGTCACTGAGCTAAATCCCCAGCCCTTGTCTTTTTGAGACAGGGTCTCACTATGCCATTCTGGCTGGCCTTGAGCTCACTTTGTAGCCCAGGTTGGTCTCGAACTCACAATGATCCTCCTGTCTCAGCCTCTCGAGTGCTGGGATTACAGGCGTGCGCCACCAGGCCCAGCCTCTTTGTCTATTTTTAAAAATGATCTGAGTTTGGGGGCATTTTATTGTTCATCCTATTTAGCACTGGTTCTATATATGTTCTGGATATTGTCGTCAGATATGTGATTTACAAATATATCTATGGGTTGTATTTTTTACTCTATTGATAGTGTCCTTTTCATACAAGTGTTTCATTTTTATGAAGTTCAGTTTATTTATTTTCTTTTGTTGTTTTTTTTGTGCTTTTATGTCCTACTCAAGAAACCATTGCCTCTGGGTTTGATGGACAGGCCTGTAATCCCAGTACTCAGAAGACTGAGGTAGGAAGATTGCCTCGAGCTTGAGGCCAGTCTGGGCTACATAGTGAGTCCAAAGCAAGCCTGAACTACATAGTGAGACTCTGTCTCAAAAAAAGAAAAGAAAAAGAAAAAAGGAAAAAAAAAAGAGGAAAGAGATGAAAAAGAAATCATTGCCAAATTCAAAGTCAAAGTGTGTGTGTGAGTGTGAGATTAGAGACTGAACTCTTGAGTGATCTGTCACTGACATGTGACTCCACTCCTTTTTTTTTATTTTTGAGGTACTAATTGGTCTAGGCTGGCCTTGAACTTGTGATCCTTCTGCCTCAGCCTCCTGAGTATCTGGAATTATAGGCATATGCCATAATGCCTGGATTGTCATAAAGTTTTTTATTTTTACTTTTTTGAGCAGGGTCTCCCTATGTAGTCCAAGCTGGCCTGGAACTCACTATGTAGTTCAGGTTGGCCTCAAACTCACAATGATCCTCCTGCCCCAGTTTCCTGAGTACTAGGGTTATAGGCATGCACCACCACACCTGACTATCATAAAGCTTTTATCTAATGTTTTTTTTGCAGCACCGGGGATTGAACTCATGACCTTGCACTTGCTGGGCAGGCGCTTAGACCGCTGAGCTAGATCCCCAGCCCTGTTTTTGAGACAGGGTCTCACTATGCTGTTCAGACTGGCCTTGCGCTCACTTTGTAGCCCAGGCTGGTCTCGAACTCACAACGATCTGCCTGTCTCAGCCTCCCGAGTGCTGGGATTACAGGCATGAGCCACCACGCCTGGAAGTTTTACCTAATGTTTTAAGAGTTTTATAAGTTGTAGACTGGGAGGAGAACCAAGAAGCTAACCTGCATCCTCCCATGAGTCAATGGCAGCCATGCAGGCCAGGAGGACAACCAAGAAATCAACCCATACCCTCCCATGAGCCAGTTGAAGCCATGCAGGCCAGAAGGAGAACCAAAAAGCTAAGCTGTACCCTCATGTGAGCCAGCTAGTGCAAGAGCCAGGAGACAAGAAGAATGCCTCTCCTCCAAAGCAACTGGCTGATTCAGAGGAACACAGACTGAGATGATAGCAATTGAAGTAAAAAAAGCAACTTAATGCTTGAATTGGTTGATTGACTTTGCAGGCTTAAAGCCGGTAGTCTAAGCATTTATTTAGAGGATAATAATATGCAATATAGCAACTATGGAGGATTTCCTTCTGTCTTGTTTTTGAAATTCAATATTGTTCTCACTGTTTTGTTCCATTTTATTGTTTTGTTTTACTCCCTTTAAAATAAATTTAAAAAATAAAAAAAGTTTTATAGATTTAAGTTTCATATCTTATATCTTTGATATGTTTTGGATCAATTTTTGTGCATGGTGTTAGGTAGTAGTCAACTTCATTGTTTTACATATGAATAACCAGCTTTCCCTGCAGCATTTGTGGAAAATCATTTATCATGTATGCAAGAGGTTTTTTCCTGGACTCTCTTCTGTACCATTGGTCATATGTGTCTTTTTTGGGGGGGGGCACTGGGGATTGAACTCATGACCTCATGCTTGCCAGGCAGATATTTATGCCACTGAACTAAATCCCCAGCCCTTGTCTCTTTGAGACAGGGTCTCACTATGCCATTCAGGTTGGCCTTGAGCTCATTTTGTAGCCCAGGCTGGTCTCAAACTCGAAACAATCCTCCTGTCTGTCTCCCAAGTGCTGGGATTACAGGAATGCACCACCATGCGCAGCTGCATATATCTGTCTTTATGCCAGCACAGCACTGTTTAAATTACTGCAATTTTATAGTAAATTTTAAAAGTAGATAGTGTTAGTTCTCTATATTTGTTCTTTCTTAAGATTGTTTGGGATATCTAGTCTCTTGAACTTCCATATGAACTTAAAGATGAATTTTTCTATTTCTTCAAAAAAATCAAGATTTTTTTTCAATTTTTATTAGTATTTTATTGTGATACATAGTAAATACATTCATTGTGGGGGAATTGGTACATATCTATATTGCAAAAATCAAGACTTTTGACTCAAGAGAGATATATTAAAAATCATTGAGGGGCCAGGCATATAGCTCAGTGACACAGCGACTGCCTGGCAAGTGCAAGGTCCTGAGTTCAATTCCCAGTACCCACAAAAAAAGATTACTCAAAAATGATTGAGCTGAATGCGGTGGTGTGCACCCTCACACCCATAATCCCAGCACTGGTTTGAGGCTAACCTGGGTTCCATAGTGAGTTTCAGACCAGTCTTAATTACACAGCAAGACCCTGGGGGAGGTGATTGAAGCTACATTAAAATCCTGTTGTCAACTGGGCATGGTAGAACATGCCTATATTCCAGCACTCTGGGAGGCTGAGGCAGGAAAATTGCAAGTTCAAGCCCATTTTGGGCAATTTAACAACTTGACAAGACTGTGCACCAAAATTTAAAAACGGGGGAAAAAAAGGTTTGGGATGTAGCTCTGTTTGTGTTGCAGAAAAACCAATATCCAAGTGGATGAAAGACTCTGCACCAAGGAGTTAGAAGGCAACTTTTATTACACTAGCGGGTTGGTGGGCATAAGTTCCAAAGCACCAGCCATGAGTCAGCTTTGAGTTCAGTTTATATACAGTTTGCAAGCAGGAAACACAAGGCTGATGGCAGGTTATTACATGATTGGTTAAATGAATTAAGTCATATGTTGTCAAGCAAGCTAGTTCTAAGTAGATTCCTGGGAAGGAGGAGAAGGGCTTTGAGTGGAGCAAGTAGAGTTAAATGTGTCCTTGACTGGGCCAATCTGTCCCAAACATGAAGTCCCTGGAACAAGTTGGAAACAATATATATTTTTCTAAGTAGGTAAAAACACAAGCATTGCAGCTGGACATAGTCAAGTTAACCTAGCGCATTATCAGGAAGAAGCAGCTGGATGCAGACAGTCAAGGCTAACTGAATTTAGCAGACTATGAAACAGGCAGCATGAGCATAGTCACAGACCACTAACTGATTTTTAACTTTCACTATCAAATGTCTGTAAGTTTCCTATTCTACAACTTTCCCCTTACATTTGAAGACCTTGGGTTCAATCAACAGTACTGAAAATAAGTAAATAAAACCCTGTAGTCCTGCCAGGTGTGGTGGTGCACACCTGTAATTCTAGCACTCAGGAGGCTGAGGCAGGAGGATTTCTGGGAGTTTGAGGCCAACCTGGGCTACACGAAGAATTCAAGGCCAGTATGAACTACATAGCAAGACCCTGTCTCCAAAAAAATATCCAAAAATAGGCCAGAGATGTAGCTCAGCAGCACAGCACCTGCCTGGTAAATGCAAAGCCCTGAGTTCAATTCCTGATGCCAAAAAACAAAACAAAACAAAACCACAAATATAAATAAATAAGGGCTGGGGATGTAGATCAGTGGTAAAGCATTTAGGGAAAAGAGGAGCTTAACAAGAACCACCACCTATAGCCTCTCCTGGCCTTGCATTATGGGGAGGAACTCCTGCAATAATCTGAAACATGAAACCAAGTCCTTCATCTACTTGTGTCTGGGCCACAGGGGTCATTGTTCTATTCAACTGTGGTTAAGCACAAGGACTGTGGCTCATACCCAGTGCTGGCCCCACCTCAAACAGGGCTATAACCTAAATTCCAAATCTGGGAGACACAGATCCCTGACTTTGCTAGGAAAACACCTCAATCTTCAAGACTATGTTCTGTTGGAGCATTCTCTTCCCTGTGCTTTTTTTTTTTTTTTTTTTTTTTTACTTAGCTAAATACCTTTTTTTTTTTTTGTGGCACGGGGGATTGAACTCATGACCTTGTGCTTTCCAGGCAGGCGCTTAGGCCACTGAGCTAGATCCCCTGCCCTCCCTGTGCTTGTTTTTGTGCTTATAAAACAATGAGCAAAAATAAATAATAATAAAACAATGAGCAAAATTACTTATATTTGTACTCATTCCCCAATGTTGCATTTTTCCTTCAAAAATCTATTCCTTGATAGGTGTGGTGGCACAAGTCAGTAATTCCTGCATTCAGAAAGCTGAGGCAGGAGGATCGAAAGTTTTGCCTCAGATTGGCAATTTAGCAGCTAAGTGAGAGACCTTGTCTCAAGATTTTTAAAATATAGTGTAAAAACGGTTGAGGGTGAGGCCCAGTATGAAAACCTTGAGTTCTATCCCCAATACTGGGGGAAAAAATTCCTTTATAAATCATTTTGAGTGTAAATTAAAACCAATCAGAACATTTTTCAAGTCAAATGCAGCCTTACTGAGGAGAAACTTCATTCTCCTCAGTATTGTCAACCTTTCACTGTGTGATCATTTTTTTCTTCTTGGAGATTATTATATTGGAAAAACATGGATTAGAACCTGGTAAAATCCTTACTTTGCTGAAACTAAAATGCCGAGTACCTTTATCGTAAGGTATGCAATTTGTATAGGGAACATCATCAAATGCATCTTGAAAAAAGTCACAATATGTAGAAGACTGTTAACATGTTTGTGTCTTGTTATATCCTCAGTTAATTTTGAATTTTGGAAAGTTTTGAGGGAAAAGACCTATGGACTCTAATGTGAAGTATTTAGTAGGCTAACCGGTATTGAGCTGAAAACTTTAGTTTATAAAGCAAATATTTGAATGATGAACATGTCATTAACTGTTGTCTTAAAATGTTCACACATATGCAAATATACAGAGTAATTCTACAATATAAAAATATTTATCACCAGGCATGGTGGCTCATGCCTGTAATCCCAGCACTCGAGAGGCTGAGACAGGAGGATCGTTGTGAGTTCGAGACCAGCCTGGGCTACAAAGTGAACTCAAGGCCAGCCTGAATGGCATAGTGAGACCCTGTCTCAAAAAGACAAGGGCTGGGGATCTAGCTCAGCGGCCTAGCACCTGCCTGGCAAGCGTGAGATCATGAGTTCAATCCCCGGTGCCACAAAAAAAAATTATCTTAATGCTGACTTTCACTTAGGTTGACAAAACAGTGTTAAACTTGTGGGAAGGTGGAAGGGTTGTTGCTGTAGTTGCTGTTTGTTCAGTTGAAACTGTCATACAGTGCTTCACTATCTTCCAAAATGGCACTTGTGGCAGCACTATTTTGACATAGTTCTACCAGTAATGTGGCAACGCTATTTTGTTTTGTTAACAAGCTCTGGAACGTGTAGCAGTCATTTTCACAGGCACAAAAGCCTTTGGTATGTTATTCAATCTAAACTTTTAAACCGAAAATTTTATGGTTCAGTGACTTTGGCCTAAAGATGCCGAAGGGAATGTAACACACAATGACTATGTAGTTATATATAAAAAGACACAAAATGCTATGTTATGGTTCTATCTTGAAACAGCACAATGAAATGATCACTGTCTTCAGGGATTCTTTGTAAAACTTCCATACCCGATCGTGCTGTTGCCTGCCTTTTGGGTCAGACCTGGCACAGTTACCATCTCATTAAATGCAGATGTAGATAAAATGTCTTAGCGCTGCAACAGTTTACTTTTTTGTATGTTTTATGACTGTTATTTTCCAAAGCTGTTCCTACCTCAACACCAGGCTTTATGGATTGTTCTGTATTATAAATGTTCTATATGAGAAAAAAAAATCATTGAGATGTGAAAAAAAAAAAAAGATTAAACCAGGCGTGGTGGTGCACACCTGTAATCCCAGCACTCAGGAGGCTGAGGCAGGAAGATTGCTTCGAGTTTGAGGCCAGCCTGGGCTACAAAATGAGTTCAAGGCCCACCTGAACTACACAGCGAGACCCTGTCTCAAAAAAAAATAAATAAATAAAAGAAAGAAAGAAAGAAAGACAGACACAGACTTTCTGATCACTTTTGGACTAGGAACAAATTCACTGTTTTGAAAATTGAGAAAGGAAAATGCGATACTTGAATATACTGCTTTCAGTGTATACCTGAGAGAAAACCTTGGCTCTGTGTGTAACAGGAGACTATTCACAGGAAATGTCTGTAGGAACATTTGTTTTGTTCCTAAGAACGTTTTGTTTCTAAGAACAAAAACCTGGAAATCCCAACGCCATCCTCAGGATAGACACAATGGCTTGAACAACAGGTGAGTGCACTCAGTGACACGTGAATAAATGGGGTGCGGGGATCTTTGGTAATATTTTAAGTGAAAAAGCAAATGATAAGGGTAAACAAGTATCCGCCAATAAAAGTTCAAAATTAAGCAAAACCAAACATGTTACAAATATCGTAACTTTTTTTTTTTTCTGGCAGCACCGGGGATTGAACTCACCACGTTGTGCTTGCCAGGCAGGAGCTTAGACCGCTGAGTTAGATCCCCCATCCTTGTGTTTTTGAGACAGGGTCTCACTATGCCGTTCAGGCTGGCCTTGAGCCCACTTTGTAGCCCAGGTTGATCTCGAACTCACAATGATCCTCCTGTCTGTCTCCCGAGTGCTGGGATTACAGGCATGCACCACCACGCCCGGTTTATGTAACTTCTTTTCTTTGAAACGCACAACTCTAAACTAGCCCTGAGGGAGCACACCAGAAATCCCAACACGCTGGGAAGCTGAGGCAGGAGGATCACAAGTTGGAGCGCAGCCTGAGCAACTCGATTTAGACCCTGGTTCCAAAATACAAAAAATAAAAAGGGTGGGGGATGTAGCTCAATGCAAAAACCTTGGATTCAATCTCTGGTACAGGGATTTAGGGGAGGAGAATGACACAGAAACAAAATCGAACCAGAATTCAGGAGAGTAGCAGCCTGGACAACACGCGGAACACGTGAGTGTACGTCGGTGACAGCGGCGATCTATCCATCCTCTGGCATATTGGGGTTCACGATATTAAAGTTATGTAAATATGTGTGAATTTTAAAAGAGGGTCGTGCAGAGGTCAATGATATGTGTCATTCGCCAGAGATTACAAACCATTCTGTGGGCCCAAGTCGGCCTCTCCAAAACAGTTAACTGATTTTTCTAATCAGGCCAGCCCGACAGCAACTGAAATGAGTGGGAAGGGTGCTAACTTTATTTTCACTTTTCTCTTCCTGTTTTCTCAGAGCCTGGGAAAGCAAGTCAGAATTTCCAAGCTTTTCCAATTCCCACATGATTTCCTAATTTAGAGTGAAGTCAGAGAAACTAAGTCCTTCTCCATCTGGAGAAACCTCCGCTGCTCACCGTGGAAAAGGAGGCCTGGAGAGGGGGTGCTCAAACCTAGGTCCCCACCCTCGGCGTTGACATCCATATCCCGCAGCCTGGGACCCAGCACCGTTAATCACTGCAAATGCGGTCTAAGCCCGGGCGCCAGCAAGGACCTGGGCAGACGCGCAGGGGGCGAGGCACCCAGGGGGTCTGGGTCGTTGAGATCCAGGCACAGAGGCAGAGATAAGCCCGCGGTTTACTCCGGGCACGTCCTGCACTCATCGTCGAGGGCCGCAGAGTGGCTGCTCCTTAAACTCGCGTTTCAGCGGACAGGTGACAGCTCTCGCCAGCCCGCCCGCCGCGGCTGAGGCCTGGAGAAGCCCACCACCCACGCTCCCTCCTCCAGATGCGTCCAGATGGGGGCGGCCAGGGAATTAAAACGTGCTCCGCGGCAGCAGCCCCCAGAGGCACCCTGGCTCGGGAACCGCGTGGAGCTCAGTCGCCCGACCTCTGCGGGCGCAGTAGGCCAGGGCCTTTCCCCATGCAGGGCGGGCGGCCGCAGCCCAGCGGCCCCGGCGGTGCTCCAGGCCCGCCCCAGGGTGACATCACCAAACTCCTCCGACCGGCGGCGGGAGGGGTGCGGGGGACCCGAAATCCCCTAAAAACAGTGAGTAATCGGAGGGCCCGCCCTCTAGGCGGAGCCGGAGCGCAGCAGCGAGTCGAGCTGCCCGTCGCGCCAGCCACGACAGGACCTCCAGACGGGCAGCCTCCGCGTCCGGGGCACGGCGCGCGCTTGCTCCCGGCCCCCGGGGGCAGCGGCTCGGCCAGCGACGTCTCCGTGCCCCGCGCGGCGCGCACTTGCTCCCGGTCCCCGCGCGCGGCGGCCCAGCGCGCAGGCGCGGCCGGATTCCGGGCAGTGACGCGGCGGCGGGCGGGCGCGCGCGTCGCATTTCCGCCTCTGGCGAATGGCTCCGCTGTAGCGCGCGCCGCGGGCTCCGCTGCGACCCCGGCCCCGCCTCCCGGACCCCGGCCATGGACGGTGAGGGCGCCCTCTGACCCCGTGCTGTGGCCGTGCCTACGTTTTTGGGGCCGCGGCGGGAGCCCCCGCGCGGCTCTCCGCCCCCTTCCTGCGCCACCCAGTGCTGCGCAGGGAGCGGTCGGCCGGAGGGTGGCGCAGCTCGGCTCGGCGCGGCTCGGCTCGGCGCGGCGCGGGGCGGGGTGGGCAACGAGGGGTCTGACTCAGTTTCCCCCGGGTGGAAGAGGGTCTGTGACTCAGCATCCTCACTGGGTAGGTGTGCGCGGTGAGCCGTGACTCAGTTTCCCCTAGGGTCTCTGGGGACAGCTCTGGCTGTTTCCGTGTAGGGGAGGATGCATCAGACTGTTTTCCTCCGAGGAGGAGGGGTGGGCAGTGTCCTCCCTCAGTGCCTCTGTGGAAGTGCAACAGGCCCTGACTCAGTTTCCCTTGGTAGGGGAAGGAGTACATACTGTTTTCCCGTAGGAAACAGGTGTTGCTGGTTCTTTACCCCCACGCCTTGGTATCAGAGGAAGTTATAGGGGCCAGGTCCTGACTTAGTTTCCCTGGGAGGAGGCCTGGCTCCATCAGGCCCTCCTGGTGAGAACAGGTGGTGAACTTGTGCTGATGCTTGTCTTCTCCCCTTTCAGACTTGTTCCCCCTCATCTTCCCCCCAGGTAAGTGGACCATCCTTCCTCAGTGGTCGGGGAGGGACTGCCTGGGGCGAGGAGCCTTGAGGCAGCAGCCTAATGAGCTGCCCATGGCCTCCGCAGAGCCCGTCCAGGCTTCTGGCCCCTATGTGGAGATCATTGAGCAGCCCAAGCAGCGGGGCATGAGGTTCCGCTACAAGTGCGAGGGCCGCTCTGCGGGCAGCATCCCAGGCGAGAGGAGCACGGATACCACCAAGACCCACCCCACTATCAAGGTCAGCAGCAACCCTAGGGGTCGAAAGGGGGTCACCGGTGGGGTAGAAGGGATTGTGGAGCCCCAGCAGACTCGGTTCTGGGAAGTTCCATATTGCTGGGCCTTTAGAGTACTCTGTACTTTGGACAGATCAATGGCTACACAGGACCGGGGACAGTTCGCATCTCCCTGGTCACCAAGGACCCCCCTCATCGGCCTCATCCCCATGAGCTAGTGGGGAAGGACTGCCGGGATGGTTTCTATGAGGCCGAGCTCTGCCCGGACCGCTGTATCCACAGGTGAGCTCCTCAAAGGTCAGGGGCTAGTGGGAGAGCTAGGGGGATAGGAGGCCAGGCAACTGAGTAGCTATTCCAGGGTTACCGTTTCCTGGACAGTGAGCAGAATTTTTCACTCATTGCTCTGTCCCTAGCTTTATAAGGTGACTTCTTTATCTTGCAATTTTCTGTTGATGTCTGCTGTGTGGAGCAGATGAGAGTCCATGGGGTAGAGATGGCTCCCTAGTCACCTCGGAGCCCCTGACCCCTCTGTCTGGAAGGGTGAGGTCCTCAGTGTCACGGCTCTTGTGTGAGAAAAAAACGTTGAACTGACAGACTCCTGCAGCTGCTTATCCATCGATAGAGACAGGCCATGAATAATTTCAAAAATAAACTACGGTTAGAGATTAACCATTTCAGTACTGAAAATAAAACCAGGTAATAGGTTGATGGGATAATCCAGGGGAGGCAGGAGAGCTGCTCTCATTCCTGGGGATTGGAGGTCGGGCGACACCTCTTTCGGCTGAGGGTTGAATGGTGAGGAAGAGCAGAGCCCCACAGGAAGGCATTGCATGCAGGACTGACCTGTGCGTGGCCTTCACGTGGGCGTGAGAACAGGGTTTGGGGCATGGGAAAGAAGCCCCATGGCTGAGGGTGGGGGCCATTAGGGAGGCTGGCGTTGGAGGGCTGTGCAGAGCAGTGATGGGTGGTGGGCAGACTGGCCGAGCAGCAGGAGGGGCTGGGGTCTGCTTGAGACACCAAGCTGATGCCTGGGGGGCGCTCAGCTTCCAGAACCTGGGGATTCAGTGTGTGAAGAAGCGAGACCTGGAACAGGCGATCAACCAGCGCATCCAGACCAACAACAATCCCTTCCAAGGTGAGGGGCCCGCGGCACTCCCGTGCGTTGTCCGCCTGGCTTGCGTCTCCTGCAGTGGCCAAGACTCACGGGCACGTGGAATCTCGCTGCCCATTTAGTATCCACTCCCATTGTCCTCCTGGGAGACTGAGGCCCTGAGAGGGGACATGACATTCCAGGCCACCGCAGAGTCAATGATAGGTCTAGAACTTTGTCTCCCTGTTCCTTCAAATATGGCCCCCAGCCCGGAGCTCCCCGCCTGTCGTCCCTCATCCCCTCTTGTGCCTGCCCCAGCCCAGGCTTTCCTGACCATCTCTTTCTCTGGCAGTTCCCATAGAGGAGCAGCGTGGGGACTACGACCTGAACGCTGTACGGCTGTGCTTCCAGGTGACAGTGCGGGACCAGTCAGGCAGGCCCCTCCGCCTGTCGCCTGTCCTCTCTCATCCCATCTTCGACAACCGTGAGTGGCCGGGGAACTTGAGGAGGGGGAACGGAGTGGGCCGGGTAAGAGAAAGGGGCGGGGGATGTGACCTGTGAGAGGAGCTCCGGCTTCATTCGGTCCAGCGTGTTCATCATCTCTTCCATGCCCAGCAGAGCTGGCTGGGGAGAGGACAGGGAAGACTCAGCTGCCTTCAAGGTGTAGCTTTCAGACTGGCAGGGAGACTCGATCGCCAGTGGGCATTTTCCATGTCCCGTGTGACAGAGTGGTGCGTCC
Source organism: Cuniculus paca (assembly GCA_004365215.1). Lineage (NCBI taxonomy): Eukaryota > Metazoa > Chordata > Mammalia > Rodentia > Cuniculidae > Cuniculus > Cuniculus paca. The sequence goes on along the minus strand of RJWT010002280.1, from coordinate 23,544 downwards.
AGAAGTGTGCTAGCGACTAGGAAGTGAAATCTCAGAAAGAAGATAATGCTGGACAGTAATAACTCAATGGTGGCAGCTTACAGGAGGCTCACAGATAAATAGGCTCATGTTGATGAATTGCAGTCTCTCTGTTTTGTTTTGTTTTGTTTTGTTTTTTTAAGACAGTCTCCCTGTACAGTTCAGGCCAGCCTTGAACTCACTATGTAACTTAGGCTTGCCTGAAACTTGTAGCATTCCTCCTGCCTCAGCCCCCTGAGTGCTGGGATTACAGGCCTGGGCCACCAGAACCAGTAACCAGCAGGGTGAATAAAAATAAAAGGGTTTTGGAAGCCCAAACCAGTATGAACTGGGAGTCAGGAGAGAAGTGTTTGTTGCCACGGCGTGAGTGAACCTCACTTTGAAGGTGTTATCAGGTCAGGAGGAGAAAGAGAAGGTGCGATCAGATCATTTCCTACTGCACCTCGAGCTCTGTGAGGGCAGAAACGTGTAGGTTGTGTGCTGTTTTACTCTCTTTGCCTCAGCCCACAGGTGAATAGCCATGGGACGGACTGGGGTGAGGGCCAGTGAGAATTTTGGCCACAGAAGTGTGGGCAACCTCGATGCTGGGCCGGGCTGGGCTGGCTGCTGGGGATGTTGTGTCTCCTGCAGGTCACCCTGGGGACCTCTGGTGGTTCAGGGCTTCCTTCCTTATCGTCACACCCTAGGCGCCCCCAACACAGCCGAGCTCAAGATCTGCAGAGTGAACCGAAACTCTGGGAGCTGCCTTGGTGGGGATGAGATTTTCCTGCTCTGTGACAAAGTGCAGAAAGGTACATGCTGGGCTCAGGGCTGGACTTTCTAGCTTGAGAGGTGGCAGTGCCAGCTTCTTGGCCTTTATACTCCTTCAAGGTGACTGATGCTCAGGAGATAAGCGTCACACAGAGGGGGCGTGCTGGGTCTCAGTCGTGCACATCTGTAATCCTGGCCTACTCTAGGCTGAAGCAGGAGGTTTGCAAGTTTGAACCCAGCCTGGGCAACTTAACAAGACTATCTGAAAATAAAATGTTCACAAAAGGGGGTGGGGTGCTTAGGATGCAGTGGCAGAGCCCTTGTCTAGCATGTGAGGAGCCCTGGATTCAGCCTGAAGCACCACAAGAGCAGCAGAATAGTAGTGCAGTTGCGGTGACAGAGTGTGTGCTGGGGGCGAGACACTGACCCCGCCGTTGCCCATCTCCTGCAGAGGACATTGAGGTGTATTTCACGGGACCAGGCTGGGAGGCCAGAGGCTCGTTCTCTCAAGCCGATGTGCACCGGCAAGTGGCCATTGTGTTCCGGACGCCTCCCTATGCCGACCCCAGCCTGCAGGCCCCTGTGCGCGTCTCCATGCAGCTGCGGCGACCCTCGGACAGGGAGCTCAGCGAACCCATGGAGTTCCAGTACCTGCCGGACACAGGTACGCAGCAGGGAGGGTGGCGGGCTCCGGCTGCGAGAAGGGCCCAGGCTGGCCATCTGGCTGCAGAACCTGGGATTTATTCAGTACAGGTGCTGCCTCGAGGATGGATGGCAGGTACGGTGGTGTTGCCTTGAGATACCGTGGCCAGTTTAATTTGAATAAGCACCTTTATACCACACAGTGATGAAACACCTGCCCCTGTCATGAAGTGACATGGGACTATCATCAGAATTCATTTCTTGTTTTCGAGACAGGGTCTCACTGTGTAATTCGGACGAGCCTTGAACCCATAGCAGATGCCCGCCTCAGCCTCCCAAGTGCCTCATTTAATTAGTAACTATGCAAAATTGACTGAGCTCGCACTACATCTGCCCCTCTTCCATCATTGTCAAAATCATGTCCTTGATTTAAATCTCTCACCAACCTTTGAGGATGGAACCTGGCCTGAGCTCGAATGTCTGGGGAGCGGCAGAGTCAGCATCTGAATCCAGGCCACTTGGCCCCGGGGTCCTGTTGCCATGCAGTGCGTCACTTGTCACTGTGTACAGCCATGGTTCGGTCAAGCCTTTGGGTGCTCACTCGGTAGCAGAGCCTGTGCCAGGTGTGGTGGCTGCAAAGACGAAGGGCATGGGTTCCTGCCCTTCATGAGCTGGGACATGTGAGGAAGACGGGCACGCAGAACACGCGCTCACGTCCCACAATGACACGCAGAACGGAGGAGCGGGCAGAGCCTGTGGGAGCGCAGGTGTGGGAGCTGGAGACACACGACCGAGGAGGTGGTGGCATTTACCTTGGGCACAGACTGAGAAGCGCCTTCTCCAGATGCCGCCCAGCACCAGAAGGGCCCGGGGCTGGTGGTGCACAGGGCTGATGGGGGGCAGTGAGTAGGGCTGGGAAGTGCCCTGGGAGATGCCAGCCTCCGTGCGGTGGGGAGCCACCCCTGGGGTCTGAGCAGAGAGCGAGCTGGGCGGTCTGGGAGCTTGTGCTGGCTGCTCTGTAGAGGACCAGAGAGGGAGAGGCGTGATCACATAGTCCCAGAAGAACAGTTTCAGCATGAGCCTTGCAGAAGGGGAAGATCACAACCCTGTCCCTGCCCTCTTCCGTTACCCATCCACCCCCCAGCTATTTTGCTGTCGTGCGCCACACTCCCTGGACCTGTGTCCTGGCCATTGCCCTGCCTGTTTGTGTGAGTGGCTCACGCCAGGCCTTCCCTAAGTTCCACGTCAGCCTCCCCGCTGTGCTGCCAAGCTGTCACGTCCCTTGTTCACGCACACAAGTTTCCTTGAACTTCTTTCCAGGAACTTTGTAAGATCTTTGTGCATATGGTGTGGCCCTGTCTCTGTCAGTAAGATGTCACCTTTTTGGAAGTGGATCCCTTGTATGCATGCTCATTGCCACACCCAGTGCTAAGAGCGAGGCTGACACATAGTAGGTGCTCATAAATTTGCGTCTAGTCCAGTTAGTGACTGGTGGGGAGTGAGAGAAATGTTAAGGATGCTGCCAAGGCTTCTAGTTTTGGTGACAGAGAGATGGTGGTCATGGGACACAGCGGGTACAAGAACCAGGTTTTTGAGTAAAGATCATGAAGCTGGCTTTGGATTGGAGAGGCTGAGGCAGAAGATGGTTCTCAAAGCTCGAGACTGAAGTGGCTAGAGGTGAGAGTCTGTGGACGTCTGAGGCAGCCTGCTGTGCCCCAGCGTGAGGCACACTTGCCAGAGCTGGGTGGGCACTGAGGTGGGCAGTGCAGGTGACAGCTGCACTCTAGGCTTGGGTCCCTGTCCTCTACAGCAGGGCCTCTTTACTTGGTATCACCCAAGGGCCTCTGAGGGGCACATTCAGACAACAGAGCTCTCCCAGGAAGCTGTGGGAGTCAACTGCTGGGTGATGGTCACACGTCCCTTCTCACTGGTTGGGAGGAAAGGTCTTGGGAAAGCCTGGCTCCTTGTCTTTCTCCCGAGGGGCTCTGCAGAGGCAACAAACTCCACTTTCCCATTCCTTCCCCAGACGATCGTCACCGGATTGAGGAGAAGCGCAAAAGGACATACGAGACCTTCAAGAGCATCATGAAGAAGAGTCCTTTCAATGGTGAGATGAGGACTGGGGAGAGCCCGGGGACTGGGGAGGGAACACACTGGGAGTGAGGACTGACCCTGCCCTTCCCCACAGGACCCACTGATCCCCGGCCTCCTCCCCGACGCATTGCTGTGCCTTCCCGCAGCTCAACTTCTGTCTCCAAGCCAGGTAAAGACTTTTCTTTTGTCCCACTGCACTGCCAGTTTCCAGTCTGATTCAGGCCGGCAGTTGTGACACCTTCTGGAAGGGAGATGAGCAGAGGCAGGCGTCCGATGCCTGCATTCTGTGGGGCTCGTGCTTCTCAGGGCTGAGGCCTGCTGACCTCTGTCAGTGTTGTCTGGGAAGCATGCTGTGTGGTTTCTTGGGCCCCTTTTCGCCCTCTGAATTGGAAACTGCAGGAAAGGCACAGGCACCAGTAACGTTCCAGGGATGCTAACATACACGGAAGTCTGTACAGAAGAGTTAGTTTTTTTGGATACCTTGGGATATAGATGTTAAAAGTGAACATTCTCTGCCCCTGTCAATTAGGAAAGCAAAACAAAACCCACCTCTGAAGTAGTATGATGTATGTGCTGTGTGTGGCTCAAAAAGGGGTGACAAGGGCTGCTCTAGGCCGCTGCTCACTGGCTGCTCCCTGGGCTCGTGCCCGTTCTGTTGTTTTTTCATCTGTAAAAGGAGAGCTTTTCAGGCTCCAGGAGTCACAGAGCTCCGGAGGAGGAGCAGCTAGAACTGGACCTGGCAGACCAGGTCGGATGAGCAAAGGGGGAGCTTGGGGTTGGCAGTGGCTCCTGGGGGGTTGGGGTGTGGAGGATGGGCTGGGTCCAAGACTTGCTATGACCCCTGCCTCTCTTTCTCTCCTCCAGCCTCCCAGCCCTATACTTTCACAACGTCCCTCAGCACCATCAACTTCGAAGAGTTTTCTCCCATGGTCTTATCTTCTGGGCAGATCCCAAGCCAGGCCTCAACCTTAACACCAGCCCCTGCCTCTGTCCTGTCCCAGAACCTGGTCCCTGCCCCAGCCATGGCACAAGCTCTGGCCCAGACCCCAGCCCCTGTTCCAGTCCTACCCCCGTGCCCTCCCCAGGCTGTGGCCCCACCTGCCCCAAAAACCACTCAGACTGGGGAGGGCACACTTTCAGAGGCCCTGCTGCACCTCCAGTTCGATGCCGATGAAGACCTGGGGGCCCTGCTTGGCAACAGCACGGACCCAGCTGTGTTCACAGACCTGGCATCCGTCGACAACTCGGAGTTTCAGCAGCTGCTGAACCAAGGTGTATCCATGCCCCACCCCACAGTAGAGCCCATGCTGATGGAGTACCCCGAGGCCATAACTCGCCTGGTGACAGTGTCCCAGAGGCCCCCTGACCCAGCTCCCACCTCCCTGGGGGCTTCAGCGCTCCCCAATGGCCTCCCGGGGGATGAAGACTTCTCCTCCATTGTGGACATGGACTTCTCGGCCCTTCTCAGCCAGATCAGCTCCTAAGTGGGTGACACCAGCCTGCCCAGAGCATCAGGTTGCAAGGGATTGGCACCCTCCCAAAGCACTTATGGATTCTGGGTGGTATGCTCCAGCTGTCCCCAACTTCCTTGGGTGATGATTTTCTGGGGAGCACATTTTATTCTTTTATTGGCAGTATCTATCTCTCTTTGGAGGTGCTTAAGCGAAGCATTAACTTCTCTGGAAATGGGGAGCTGGGAGGACTCAGACTCTCTCTTTGCCTATCCTGATGCTCAGCTCCCTTCTCTGTAGGGATTTCTGGGAGCCCCCATCCCCCTCCAGCTTCTAGCACTCTTCTAGAGAGAGGGACAGGCTGGAAGCATGGCCTCTGTGGCCAAAGCCTTACTATCCAGCGTCCTCCTTCTGTCATGGGTTAACATACACCTTGATATAAATCATGCCCCTATGGCCAACCCCTCCGTGGTGCTGCCACCTGTCACAAGATCTCTGCCAGCTCACTCTTTGCTCAGCTGTGGCTGAAGGGAAGGGGTGGGACCAAACTGGCCCTCTCCAGTCCGTCTGAGGGAGTTTGGCCTGAACTTCCCTGCTCCCCCTTTTCTCAAGTGCCTTAATAGCAGAGTGAATTGTTAGAGTGGGAGAGAGCAGGCTGGAGCTCTCCAATCAAGAGGCACTGTTTGCAAAGGAGCTTGACTCTTGCTCTTTCCACTCTGAACTAATAAATGCGTTACCAAGCTGGTCAGAGATTTGCATTCTTTCAGCAAACAGCATGGTCTGCTTGTCGTGTCAGGCTGCACATGTGTGATACCAAGGTGCATGAGTATGCACGTGGTTGTCTGGGAACCTGTGGTCTGAAGAAGCCCCTAGAACCCCCTAGTTACCCTCTAGGGGTGTAAAGAGGCAGCTAAGGTGGAAGTGCCCGCACAGCCCAGTAAGTCCACTACCTGTGAGGATGGAGCAGTTTCAAGCGACTTCATGGAGGCCCCATTAGCTCCAGGTCTTAGATTAGCGGAGGGTGGCTTCCGGAGGGCCTAGGCAGCGTTTGAAGGCCCGCTGGGTAACAGACGGTATTGGGGCTAGGCTGTAAACAAGGTTGTGCTAAGTACTTTGGGTTTAATCCCTTGGGTGACCTTCCAAAGGAGTTTTTCTCTGTTGGGGAAAGGTCAGTGTCGGGGAAAGGGCCACGCCCGCCCCACCAATGCTTTGATATTCTGTTCTGGGAGGAGCGATGAAATCCTAACTCACAATCTGTTTAGGAGGCCTAAACAAAGGCCAGGCCACAGACCTTGGGCTGGAGAGGAACTACTTCCGGTCTGGTGGCGCATGCGCTATAACAAACGATGCCGGCCGGGTACGCTGGGCGCGCATGCGCACAGATAGCATTTAGCGCTGAACGGCTGCTGAGCTCCGCTGAACTCGCAGGCTGTGATCTCTGGCGTCTGTGTTTGGGGTTTTACACCATTGCGGCAAGGTGATGCCAGGGGCACGTGGGTCAACGTTAGTGGGACACGCTGCAAAAGTTAGCGAGCGCCCTCACGTACCGACGCCAATGGACGGCGGCTGTGAGAGAAGATGCTAGCGGGATGCGGAAAGTTGATGACTCGGAAGGGTCTGAGGAGTAGAACTCGAGCCGGGCAAGAGGGTGCACGCCTGTGACCCCAGTGCTCTGGGAGGGTGAGGCAGGATTGCAAATTCCAGCCCAGCTTGGGCAGTTTAGCACTTGAGGAGACCCTCAAAAAGGGGGCGGGGAAGTGAGACTGGGGATGTAGCTCAGTGCAAAGGTCCTGGGTTCCCTCCTCAATACCGACAACAAAAAAAATCGCGTCTCAGAGTGAGGAGGTGGGCCGAGGCGGTGCCTGAAGCAAGGGGAGCCATTCAGAGAGCAGGCTAAACGCCAGCGCGGGAGGCGGGATCCGAGCTGGCGTTCGCCGGGGCCTGGGGTCAGGACCTGGGCGAACCTGTCGCGGAGCGCGACGAGGCGCAGCTGGCTGGAGCCGCGGCGCTGGGGCTGGCGGGACTTGGCAGGTGCAGAGGCCGCCCACAGGTTCTCGGCTGGGGTCCAGGGAAGCGAGTGAACTCCGATGCTCCAGTCTAGGCAGTGCCTCGCTCTTCTTGGCTGTCCCAGTGCCTGCAGTGACCTCCGGAAACCTCTTGAGGCCCTTCCCACATTCCCTGAGTGACCTTATCATGCTTATGGCTCACCAGTCTTTCTTCCTTCCTTCCTTTCTTCTTTCTCTCTTTCTTCTTTTTGAGACAGGGTCTCATTATGTAGTAGTTCAGGCTGTCCTTAAAGTCACTATGTAGCCTAGGCTGACCTCGAATGCACAGTGATCCTCATGCCTCAGCCTCTTGAGTGCTGGGTTTACAGCATGCGCCACCTCTCCCTGCAGGCTCATCAGTCTGTCTTCAGCTCATGTCTCTTTCTTCTTCACGCAGCCCACTGGCTTCTCTAACCCTGTTCCCTGTGCCCTCGACCATTCCCAACTCACCCCTCTCCTTCTTCCTCCCTTTCTCAGCCACCACCCCGCCAGCCTCCAGGGACTCCTGGCAGAAACCCGGACACTACTGTGGCTGCAACTTCTCTGCAACTCACCTCCCGTCCTTATGAGGTCCTGATGGGTCTCACTTCTCTCAGCTGTCCCCATTATCATTACCATGTTCAAATCACCACTGCCTCCTTGCAGGGCTGCGGCTGCTACAGCTTCCTTTCTCCTTGGCCTCACTGCAGCCAGAGGGCTCTGACGCCCAGCTCTCATGGGTCACTCTTTAAACATCTATCAACCCCATGACCAGGTCCCAGTTTTCTACAGATGCACCCCCAGAGTAACCAGGGGCTTCTTTATGTAGCGTCCATGAAGGCTATGACCAGGAAAAACGGCCACACTGCTGGGAACTGCTGATGCAGGGTCCCTAGGATCCTTCACAACCCTTTCAGGCCCAGCTGTAGCCTCCCTGGATTCCTGTATGCGCCCGACTCCACGTTAGTAAGCCCAGCAGGGTCCTCCCGGGTACCTCTGAAGAGGAAGGGTACTCCTCTTCAACCTCCAACACTCAGCCCTAAAGTTACCTTCTCCGTGAAGCCTTCCCCATCCCCCTTGTCGCTCAGAGCTCAGTTCATCCTGCCAGAGTCTACGTTAACACACTCAGGGCCTCAGTCTCAGGAGAGTAAATGTCAAGTAGACTGGGGAAGGCTGGACACGCATGCAGTGCTGGGTAAGTCACTGTCCTGGCTGGGCCTCAGACCAGAAAACAGGGTTCCAACAAGGCCCAAGTTGGGACGTGCTGATGCCACCCGGGAGAAAGCCCTGCCTGGTGCAGAACAGCGGGGCTCATGGGCTACTGAGCAGAGAAGTGGGTTGAGGACGGCGTCCTCCAGACATGGGTCCAAGAAACTGCCACCCCTGGAACTGTGCCCTTGTAAGATGTGGCTGGGCGGCCGAAAGAGTGCCAGGCTTGGGGGCTCAGTGATGAGAGAAAGGAGAGTAGAGTTGCTGGGAGACGGGCTTCCCCTGACCCCTAGGCTCCATGCTTCCCGTGGCCTGCAGATCAGCTGCCTTCTCCCCACCCGATCTGAGCTCTGCGATGTGGCTTCAGGCCTGAGACCTGAGCAGAGCAGGTGTGGAATATAACCACCTGCTTCCCAACAGAACCAGACAAATGTTTGTGGGACAGAAGCCAAGGGACGGCCTAGCCTCGGAGACCCCTCATGTCAGCCCAACCTGGAGCCAGTGTTCAAGGGCCCATGCTTCTAGCCCATCCGGGGAGCTTTGTGTGGCCTCTGTGAAAACACCCCCACCCCAGCATGCCTTGTACATGTGTACAGACAAACACGATGGCTTGCGAGCTGGGTGTGGTGGCACACGCACCTGTCATTCCAGCACTTCAGACGCTAAGGCAGGAGAATCATGAGTTCGCGTCTCCAAAAACAATAAAAAAAATTCTCCACAGAATATTTACAAACAGGGACAAATGGGGGCACCTTTGCCACCACATAGGTTGGGGAGCGGGAACAGTGCTAAGATGCGCCTCAGCGCAGGGAAGATCCTGAGGAGGCCCGGGCTGTGAGACCCAGGTGTGCCCAAGGCCCAGGCAGTTCCAAAAAGGTCCACACATGGCTGAAGCTGGACCAGGTGGCCTCAGGCCAGGTCGGTGGTGGCGGAGCCCAGCTGCTTGGAGGCCAGGAGCAGGCGGGTAGCTGCGCTTTCTGACTCGGCCAGCAGCCTCTGGTTGTTGTGCCGCAGACTCCGCACCTCCTCCTCCAGGGCTGCCCTGTCTGCTTTCTCCTGGGGAGGGAGGATGGCGTCAGCAGCTGGCCCTTCCTGGAGCAGCCCAGGGTCTCCTCGTGGGCCCCGGGCCACCTCCTCACCTTCTTCAGGTCCTCCTGCAGCTTCCTGAGCATGGCCTCCAGGTGAGAGACCTTCTCTGACAGGCTCCCAGCTTCTGGCCTGAGGGCATGGGGTAACAACTCAGCGGGACCAGGGCAGGGACAGCACCATGGACTCACCCCCAAAGGCCCCTGAATGAAAAGGCCCCATCCCCCGTGGTCTGAGACCCATGTCTGTGGATGCCGAACCAGGGTGATGCTTAACTCCAGTAGGTGGGGACCAAGGTTGGATACACAGATGTGGCGCGGGACTACACAGGACAGGGAGCCTTACTCAGCATCGGACTTCGGAGTTCCCTTGGGGTCTCCGCTCTCTGGGATGGGCTGGCCTACGGGACAAAGGGACCGTGAGGGCAAGTCTGAGAGGTAGCAGGAATCCCATCCTAGCTCTACCTCCTCCCCTTGGCGCCCGGGTGGCCTCACCCTCCCGGGACAGGGCCTCCAGAATGGTGTTGCAGGTAGAGGCAATCTCCGAGATGGACTGCCACTCGTCTTCCAGAGTGTCGCTGCCAGCCTCCGACATGACTGTGGGCAGCAGAAGGCAGGCTCAGCAGGGAGCCCCAGGGACCCCTCTAGCACCCTGGCTCTGCACTCACTCTTGCTGATGGAGTTCCGCAGAGACAAAGTCCGTGGCAGGAAGGAGGCTCTCAGTTCGGGGGCTGGGTGGCCCTTGTCTTTATGGTCATTGGGGCTGCCTGGCCGTTCCTGGGAGGCAAAAATGAAATGTCAGTGCAGTGATACCCACTGTCACCTCTGTCCTGTTGAGCACCCAGAGCCTTCTTTCTGCTCACCTGGGAAGGAGGTGTCTTCCTGCCAGAACCAGCTGCTGCCGGCTTGACCGTGGTGGCCAGGAGGAGGTCCGGGGTGGTATTGGGCAGGACTGGAGCCTCATCTGACAGGGAGCTGGGGAGAGCAGGGCTGGCTCAGAACAGGAAGCTACTTTCCCAGATCCCTACCCATCCCGGCCCCACTGAGCTGGCTGGGGAGGGAAGACCAGGAGGGTGCACCTGAGGGGTGATGGTGGAGAGTTTTGGCTGTGCAGGAACTCGGTCCTCTCCTCAGCCAGATCCCCGGGCCCCGGAGGGCTGGCTCCATCTTGTAGGCACAGGCGCAGTAGCTGTTTTGTGATGGGCTGCAGGACCACCTCCAGGGTCTCGTCCTGCGCTGGCTCTGGGGCCCCCCGCCGGCTGGGCTCCTGCAGAGACAGCGTGTACAGCTCCGAAAAGCTCCTGGGGGGAAGGGAGGGGAAGCGTCAGGCAGGGCTCCCCAACGTCCTATGTCACCAGCTCCACCCCCAGCTGCTGCCAGAGGGGCAATGCCAGGATGCAAGGTCTCCAGACACCCTGACAGCAGTGGAAAATGTAGATCTAGCTATTTGCCATTTTTTTTAGATCTGGGTTCAAATTTGAGTGTTGTCTTGTATATTCTGAACAACTGACTGTGAAAGCTGACCTCGTAACAAGCTGGAAGAGCTGAAGCAACACATGGAGTTAAATCACTTGGCATTCAGAATCTCTTCCTTGGAACAAAATCCAGCCTTTGTCTTTTCTTTATTTGTTTTAAGCTTGTGCGCCTGTTTTTGTAACTCTTGTGAGCCAAGAATGGTTTTTAGATGATTAAAGAAATAGTCAACTGAATATTTCATGACAAGTGAAAATTACAGTCCATCCAGACAGCATGGTTCTATTTGCAATTTTTGGACCTTAGCATGGGTTTATCATTAGTAACCTGTTTATTAAGTAATGAATATATATATGGATTGACTTGAGGCCTTCAGACTGAGTTACATCTCCAGTCCTATCTTTTTAATTTTAAATTATTTATTTATTTATTTTTTGTCTTTTTGAGACAGGATCTCATTATGCAGTTTAGGCTGGCCTTGGGCTCACTTTGTAGCCCAGACTGGTCTTGAACTTGCAACAATCCTCCTGCCTTGGCCTCCCGAATGCTGGGATTACAAGCAGTGCGCCACCAGGCCCGGCCTTATATTTATTTACTTATTTATTTATTTAGAAGCAGGGTCTCACTATGCAGTTCAGGCTGGCTTTGAACTCACAATGATCCTCTTGCCTCAGCCTCCCAAGTGCTGAGAATATAAGTGTGGGCCACCGTGCCTAATTTTTTATTTTGAGGCATGGTCTCATTAAATTGATAAATTACCCAGGCTGGGCTCAAATTTGTAATCCTCCTGCCTCAGCCTTCCAGAATGCTAGGATTACAAGCCTGCACCACCACACCTGGCTGAGGAACATCTATGTTAAATCCAAATATTCCAGTGTCGCTGTGGATATAGCTCAGCAGTGCAAGCATCTTCCTGGCAAGCGTAAGGTCCTGAGTTCAATTCCTGGTACCAAAAAGAAAAAAAAAAAAAGCCCAAATAGTCTAGTGTCTATAAAATTTTAGTGGAATTCAACCACACTCACTTCATTTACCTACAGAAGAGCTGAGTAGCTACAGTAGAGATAAAATAGCCTAAAATATCCACTGTCTGGCCCTTTACAGAGTTTGCTTATATCAGGCTTAGAACAGTAAATAATCAATAGTATGTGTGTTACTTTGTTAAGGGTGAGGGGTTAGCCGGGCAAGGTGGTGTATGCTTGTAATCCCAGCACTCCAGAAGCTGAGGCAGGAGGATTGCTGTGAGTTGGAGGTCAGCCCGGGCTACATCTACACGCAAACCTTGGGAGCTTACTGAAGGAGACCGGGGAGGCACAGGGCAGCCGCCCCATTTGCCCGCATCCCTCGCGCCCTGACCTGCGGGGCCGGCCGCTTTCCTCGGGGGGCAGCACGGTGACGCAGACCTTGGGCGCCGAGCGCAGCAGCTGGGCAGTGGCCTCGGGGCCGAGGCTGGGCAGCGTCCGGCCGCACACGCGCAGCAGGCGGGCCCCAGGCCGCAGCCCGGCCTTCTCCGCAAAAGTGAAGCGCTCCACGTGCGTGATGAAGCCCTCGGCGTCCACCTCGAAGCCCAGGCGGCCCTGGCCGTCGCGGGGCGGCGCCAGCTCGCGGGTCTCGCAGCCCCGGCTCACCAACTGCGGGGCGGGGAGGGCGCGGGGTGTGGGTAGGGCCACGCCCTGGCCGCCTTTTGGGCCCCTCTCACGGGACCAGCGACCCACCCGACAGGACCAGAGGGCGCCTGCCCGAGGCCCTGTGCCAGCTTTGTGGCGCCCCAGGCTGGCTCGGCGGCCCACCCCACCCCATAGGCAGCAGCTGCAGCGCGAAGGGCCCGTGGGCTCCTCCCTCCGCCCGGCTCACCTGCAGGCGAGTGACCACCTCGCCCACCGCCTGGCCAGGGGCCCCGTCGAACCGCAGTGTGACCGCCTCCCCGCGACCGTGGTATAGGTCGAGTTGCTGCTCCGAGAAGGTCCACGCCAGGACGTCGCGACAGGCGCAGTTGAAGACTACGCGGCCATCGCGCGGCGCCACCAGCACCAGCGTCTCCGCAGAGATGCCCAGCAGACAGGGCACCTCGGCGCCCTCTGGGCCGCCCGCTTCGGCTCCCGCGGCGACTCGCGTCCCCGGCGCCGCGCGTACGCCCCAGGTCAGCGCGCCCGCCGCCTGCAGCTCGCAGCCCGGGCCCCGGGGGGTCGCCCGGCGCCTGCCGCCCAGGGAGGGCAGGCCAAAGCGCGAGGCAGAGTCCAGCGACGTGGTGGTCACCTCGTTGGTGGCTAGGTCCTGTAGGTACTGCTGGCGCGTGCGCGTGGCCATGGCGTGGAACTGGCGTGCGTGCCCTGCTGCCTGCTCACCGTTGAGCGCCTTGGCCAGCAGGAAGGCCCGAAAGTCGGCGTTGGCTGCGAAGGGGCCTCCTCCAGGCGGCAGAGCTGGCCCGAAGGCTGGAGTGTCCTGAGTGCGGCTCACGGCCACCCTGCGTGGAGGAAGGGTGCATGAGGGACGGCAGGCAGGTCCAGCACTCGGTGCCCACGGAGGACCTAGGGCTACCCTGGCCCCCACCTGTAGGAGGTGTGCGGGGTGCAGGGCGCGTGCGCCCGCACCACTATGAATATATGCTGGAAGTGGGAGCGGATGGTGGTGGGGCAGAAGGGCTTGCTGCCGGGCTCCTGGAACACGATGGTCACAATGTCATTGCCGATGTGGCGCTTCCTCAGGAGCTGGGGATGAGAGGGTGAGGGGTGTCAGAGGGGCTGCGTGATCCCCTGAAACCCTCCTCATTTGGGCAAGGAAAATCCTTGGCACCACTGGCTTCCCCACCTGCCCCTGGTAAGCCCTTAGATGTCTGTCTCTGGGAAGCTGCCACCGGGTTGCTGGGGTCAGCAGACCTCGGGCTAAGGTTCAAAGATTGCCACCCTTGCAGCACCTTCCATGGGTCCCCAGAAGGCCCTGGCCATTCCCCAGTCCCGTCCTAGACCCCTCACACCTGCTGCTGGTTATTCGGGGTGTAAGGCAGCATCGTGGAGACGTGGAACATGATCTCGTGGTCCTGGTACGTGGTGTAGAGGGAGTGTGTGCCTGTGGAATCCGCTGTGGCCAGCGAGTTGGGGACACAGAGAGACAGCTAAGGGAATCTTGAACCTCCTGTCCCTATTCCCACTCAGGAGCCTCCATGCTCCCGCCAGCAGGTGGACGACCCCTTCATGCTACCAGCCAAGACCCAGGCCACCAAGTCCAAGGCCTTAGCCTTGGCTGCTTCCCCTCCCCCGTAGGCTGCAGTCTCATACCGGGGGGAAGGGAGGGAGTGGAGACACAGTGAAAAATGGGCTCCGAGGAAGGCAGGAAGTGGGTGTCCCAGGAGAGGACAGATGTCAGTGGGAGCATTTGGGGCATATTGGCAAGTGGAAGGCAGCCAGGTACTCTGGGGCCTAACACCCAGGGAGGCAGGGGCACCTGCCCAGAGGCCAGGCTTCTGGAATGTGTCAGATCAAGGTGGCTGCACCCTTAGATCCCCTGCCGCAGCTCAGGTAGTAGAATACCAGGTTCTTGGGGAACAGTCCCAGCCCCTCTTCCCAGCCCACCACCTGGCTACCTACCCAAAGAACTCTCTAGCACTCAGCCCCAGCCATTGGCCAATATGAACAAAGGAGTATCAAAGTGGTGTGCTTGCCCCCCACATGGGACTGCCCTGACCCTCCAGTGCCCTGCACCTCACTTTTCGTGTCCAGTTGGGCCCGGTAGCTGTCAAAGCCTTTGAGTCGCACCACACTGCCCAGCAAGGTGAGGAACTGCATGAAGGCCGCTCCCGCCTCCTGGTTGTTGTACATCTCCTCCTCCGAGCCCTGGCCGGAGCGGCAATACAGGATGCCCACCTTGCGCTGGCAGCTCAGCTGGGGAAAGTCACAGACATCTCAGGCCTTAGTCTCCCTCAGCCCCACCCCCACCGCATCATGGGGAAATGGCCCTCCCTGAGCCCCCTGGGCGTCCTTGGCAACCGCATGGGTACAGTCTGCCCTGCTCCCGGTGCTCGGGAGCGCTGGGTAGGTCACAAGTGGGAAGGGAGGGGGGAGGTTAGTTTTCCAGTGACCATAGGTGAGGGGATTTGTAGAAAGGACCCCACACACAGTGCATCTGGTCTCAATAAACGTCCACATCGGCATCCTCCTCAATTCAAGGCCACACTGTTGTCCCCGCCTTCAGTTCTAGGTAGCTCTACCCTGCGTCCTAAGGAGCCATCTCTGGTCTCCCCTGCTCCCATTTCCGCACGCTGCTCCAGCCCCTTCCCTCCCGCACACGAGCCTGCACGGTTCAAAGCGCGCTGACCCCATTAAAGCAACCCGTGGCCCCCACCTCCCGTGTTCAGAAGCTCAGCCGGGGAGCGCTCCCTGGCATGCGTGAGACCCTGGGTTCCAACCCCTGCATCACGAAATCAGTAAATGTGTGACAGGGTGGTGGTGCATGGCTGTAATCCCAGTACTCTGGGAAACTGAGGCAGAAAGACCAAGAGTCCTGCCTGGTAACTCAGCAAGATTCAGTCTAAACAAAAAAAAGCCAGGGATGTAACTCAGTGCAAAGGCCCAGGGTTCACGTCTCTGTACCACAAAAAATTGTAACAAACCTGACCACACATGACAGCCCACGGCCGCCGCCTCATCTTGGGAGCCTCTTGGCCATAGCTGGCAGTGGGGCCAACTGGAACCTCACCTTGCCTGGATCTCTTCTCCACCTAAGCTTGTCCCCTCAGTGGCCACGGCAGCCACTTCTCAGAGACAACTCCATCTCTGCCGGCAGCCCAGACCCTTCTCCCAAACTCCAGGCCCATTCCCCCAACTGCCTAGATGCCCTTCCAGCACCCAAGCACCTCTCCTCCTTGCTGGGCTTCCCTGTCACCCTGCCTCCTCCAAGGTCCCTGGCCCCATAAAATACAAACACCACTTCCCTGGGCCAAGAAACCAGAGACACAAGCCGGGGGTACGTATGGCTCAGTGGCATGGTGCCTGCCTGGCAAGTGCAAGGTCCTGAGTTTGATTCCCACTACCGCCCCCCCCCCAAAAAGCCAGGGACTCTCAGCTCTCTGGTGTTCAGTCACAAGGGATATCCACTCTACCCCTGGACTGTCACCTCTTTGTCACCACCATGTCTAGCCAGGACAACCGCAGTAGCCTTCAGTCCAGTCTCTGCCCGTCCAGCCTAGTCCACATGCTGTAGTCAGATGTGCTCTGAATCTTTCCATGGCTCCCCAGTGCCCATGGGGCTGAAAGCAGGCCTCTCCCTGTCCCCTCCACCCTCTGAAGTACACATGACGCGCATCGTCTCTAGACTGTCATACCAGCTGCTGCTTCAGCCAGAAAGCCTTGCTCAACCCTGTCTACCCAGAAAACACGTTCTCATCCTAGCTTAAGCTCTTGCATTTCCTCCGTGGGGTGAAACTTTCAGGAAGGGCTGTTGGCATCACCTCCGGGCCCCACAGAGCCCTTCACATCCCCTTTCTCTCATCTCCTGGTCCTTTTTCCTCAGTTCTCTGTGGATTCCTGTCCCACACCCAGCTGTGAGCCACTCCACAAAAGCACTTGGTGTGCATCTGTCCCCGGCATCCAGTTAGGGCACTGACACCAAGAGGAGACGAGATATGTTTGTTGAATGACTGATGGACTGAATGCCACAGAAGAGCGTCAAAGGTAGTAGGTGACTTTGGGAAGGAATGAGCACCCTGCACTGAGGGGAGATCAAGTAGGGCCTGTGAAGCAAACTGGCTAGGAACGAGGGAACTGCAGGAGGTAGAATCAGTCAGACCATGGCTCCAGGGCTGTGAGCTATATGAAACCACTTTGGGGTCTTTAAAACGTAGCTCTGATTCAGTCAGCGGGCTGCAGCCTCAGCATGGGCATTTTCAACAAGCCCTCAGATGCTGTGGCCTCCAGACCTCGCTTCTGATGCTTGGCCCAAAATGCTAAGGGAGACCTGCTCTCTGAGGCCACTGCCCTGGCCAGCGTCAAGTCAGGTCTGGGGGCCTGGGTGCTGCTGCCAGGCTGAGTTCACACTTCCCTTCCTTCCTGCCCACTCACCACTTGTTCGTCCAGCGTAAGGAGTGTGCGTGGCACCTTGGGGGACGCTGAGCCCAGACGTAGGCATGATAGGCTTAGCCTGGGAGCCACATGTTCCAGAAGCTTCCTCGGGGACAGGCCACGGGGGGGCCCTGGGGGCAATGCATCTTCTGAGATGGTGCCACGGAGGGTCCGGAGCTGAGGAAGAGGTGGAACGGCACTTGGGATCATACGGTGTTCAGAGGAGGGAACCCGTGGCCTCACCCCGAGACCCTGGCCCACCTGCGTGGTCCGCACAATGACACGGTAGCTGTGCAAGGTGCCCCCTCCACTGCCCTCCTTCTCCTCCCGCTGCAGGCTCACTGCCACCGGGCCCAGCTCCTCATCCACCCCGAAGAAGTTCTGGTGTTCTGGGGGGAGGGAGGGAGATGGGTCTCAATACCCTCAGGAGCCCAGCAGAGACCCCGTAAGTCCCGCCCCCTGCGGCCCCACCCCGTCACACCTTGCCCCAGGCCCAGGAGGCCAGCGCTGAGGCTGTTACCCAACACTGCCTGCATACTCAGAGTTTCCATTCAAGGCCCGAGGCCCTTTTCTCACTGCGGTGGTGAGAACAAGATTTCTGAGCACAGGGCTTTCGGGCCTGAGTTTTCACCTCTAGACAGGAAGTCTTCTGTCTACGAGGATAAGCCCGAAGGAGGCAGGACGCCCAGCCCTGGCCGGGGGAACAGCCCAGGCTTGACCTTTAAGAGGCGGTGAGATGGGGGCCCAGCAGTGCCCTGGCTCAGCTTCTTCCCATAGCTGGAGGCTGGGGACCTCACAGGAAAAGGACAGCTCATGGACTCTGCTGTGTGCCCCACGTGTGACAGGGACCTCTGCCCCAGGCCCCTTCGTGCCCCTCACCTTTGCCATAGAAGTACTTGCGGTAGTAGCCGGCACCCAGGTCCGCGTGCTCCAGGCTGTAGGCTGTGGTCCGATTCTGTGGCTCTTCCAGGACGGACACAGCTGCATTGGGAAGTGCAGGGGGCACGGGCGGGGACATGGGTCCCCCCAGGCCTAGCTCACCCTCACCCCCAAGCTCACTCACAAAGCCAGGTGCCCCAAGCAGCAGATCTGAACTGGCAGCCTGGGCCTCAGCTGAGGCTGCAGTTGCAGAGCCGGCCTCCGTGTGTCCCCGGGTCCCCCGTGGTTGCGGAGCCCAGTCGAAGAGCAGGCTCTGCACGTCGTAGTGAGCGAACCAGCGGGGCTCCAGCACTGGCGGGAAGGTGGGCTCTGGCTCCTCGGCAGGGAGCCCCAGCAAAGCCAGAGGATCGGTGAAGAGCCGGGTGGGGGCCACAGCGGGACGGCTGGCGTCCTCATGGCTGTGGGCTCGGGCTCGGGGACTGGCCGGGGTGGGGGGCCGGGCCTCCCCTGCATCGCTGCCACTGCGCAGGAGCGGGCTCCGGGCCGGCCTTGGCTCAAAGGTGTGTGGCGTCAGCGGGGGCCGGGCTGGCTGGCGCAGCTTGCGGGCGAAGAGGTCATCGGTGGGCGCAGGGGCCGGGCCCCGCCGTGGGCTCCCCACACCACCAGCCCACATGGGCACGCTCTGTGGGCCTGGCTCGCTGGAGGCCGGGCCGCATTGGCAGACACGGGTGTTTGATGAGCAGCCGGCAGGCTGAGGTTGCTGCAGTGGTTCCTGCCCTGAAGGAGGAGGGGGCTGCTCAGAGGGACCTGAGGAGAAAACAGGAACCCAGGCCCCCAGCCTGGTCCTCCGCCACCCCGGTTGGCTTCCGGCCTCCTCTGAGACCATCAAAGCTGCTTCCGCTTTCCTGGCCACTTCCTTGTCTGCCTAGGACTGAGGTTTCCAGCCCCCTCCCCGGCTTGGTTTTGGCAGGGTCAGGGCCTGAGGGTCCTAGCGCCTGGGAAGCCCTGGGCCTGCCAGGGTCCCCCAGTTCCCATTCTGACACCTTGGGTGGGTCTTGGGCCCAGAGTGAGGGTCTCCACCAAAATCTGGCCCAATCTTGTAGACAATTCTTTCTGCTGGGACGGGAAACCCCTGGGACCACTGTTGTCTGGGTCCTGCCCAATTGACAAAGGGAGGACGTCCTGTCCCCAGAGACCTTCCTCCCTGCACTTCCCACTTCCTCCTGGGTCCCAGAGGAGCTGAGCACCCAGAGGCCTGCTGGCAACGCCCTGGGCTCCTATAGCTCCAATACCACAAGCACACAGGGGCTCTCAGGGGAGGCTGCAGGGCAGTAGGAATGGAAAGACTTCCTTCAACACAGGAAATGGCCCCAACTTGGCCCAGCCACCAGCCTAGCCCCCACATCCTGAGGTAGACGCTAGGGTCACACCAA
Source organism: Cuniculus paca (assembly GCA_004365215.1). Lineage (NCBI taxonomy): Eukaryota > Metazoa > Chordata > Mammalia > Rodentia > Cuniculidae > Cuniculus > Cuniculus paca. Next base: position 4,436 of record RJWT010002280.1, on the reverse strand, counting down.
CTCAGTCATGGGACCCAAGTCACCTGAGGCCCAAGGACAGACCTGGGCCCACCCACTTGCAGGCTGCTATGCCCAGGTCTGGGGGAAGAGGGGGAGTTACACTGACTGAGTCCCTCTGCTGGAACCGAGACCCATGGGGACCTCTGTCTACCTGGTCTCACTGATCTAGACAGAGACTTCTAAACCCCTCGTGACAGAAGGTCAAACTGAGGTCCTAATGGGTGATGCTTTTGGCTGAAGGGATGCCATGTTAGAGACAGGCTCTGAACCTGGGTCCATCAATCTCCAGGGCCTTCACAGAACTACACCTGCTCACTCCTGTCCCTGGCCACCCTGTGTGCAGAGGTGCGGGGGCGGCAGGGGGATGGGCTGAGGTTCCCCGATTCACAGGATGTAAGACTCAGACACCCAAAGCCCCAGGGACCTGCTGAGTGCAGAAATGTGGCAAGACCAGGGGCAGGTGTAAAAGGTAGTGTGAGAACGTGAGGGAGAACTACCCCAGGTGACCCTCGATAGAGGTGGCAGCTAGGGCAGGGGCCTGGGGACCGTTAGTGGGGGCGCAGGCAGCCACTGGTGGGTCCTGGCACACAGTGCGGGAGGAGGGGCTCCACACAGCCCTCAGCCGCGCTTCAGGAACCAAACAAGGACATGCCTCCAGCGCTCAGGGGCCTCCTGTGTTGGTTCCTCCTAGGACGAGGTCTGACGTTGACCTTGAGCCTCTGTTTTCTCATCGCTAAAAAGGGATCACTCCAGTGCCGTCCCAGGGCTGCTGGCAGACTGCCGCTAGCCATCCAGGTGCACGGCACACACGGGCTCCCTGTGCCATGCTGTAGGCTCGCTTATGTGACTTGGGGCCGGGCTGGGGTGTGGGGGAGAGGGGCAGGACCGAGGGACCCTGATCCACGTGGGCCGAACTGTATGTGTGAACGGGTGCCACCCAGCACACGGGCTCTGGCCCAGTGCCTGGCTCTGTCCTGCCTGGGGAGGTGTTCGTAGGCTCTGCCTCCCATTCCACAGCTTCACACAGGGTCCATTGAGGCCGGGACATTCCTTGCAGCCTATGTCACTGAGGGGGAAGGGGCGGCCCCGCCTCCGCAGATCCGGAAGGCCTGGCTGCCCCAAGAGGAGGCGCTGGACGCTTCCCAGCACATCTGGAGGTCATGACCCCATTTCTGCTGCCAGGGGGCGCGACAGATGTTTCCTCCCAGTCCAGGCCTGAGACTGGGGGACGCTGTGCAAAGGCTGGGAAGGAGACCGCCAGCGAAGAGGAACCCAGAATAGGGGCAGCCCATGCACTGGGCAGTAGGGCCAATTGCCCGAGCTGCTGCAAGCAACCGGGAGCCTTAGAGTCCACTCATCGACTCACGGGCCGGGTGAGGCCGTCACGCAGAGGGAGTGGTAACCGTCCCCGGAGGCAGAGAACTGGTCAAGCTGACTCCCGGCTGAGCTGCAGCCGGAGGAAGACTGGAGTGTGCAAGCGAAGGCGCCAAGAAGTTCGTGCCCCCACCCACAGCCCATGGCCAGGCCACCTCGCACCCTGTCTGGCCCACCCAGGGCCTCCCGTCCCCCGCTCCCGCCAATACCTCCGGGGCTCCCGCCGGCCGCTGCCGCCTCGCGCCCGCCGGTCCCGTCCCGGTCCCGGTCCCGCTGCTTGCTCTCCAGCCACCACTCTGGGCGTCGGATCCGCCTGGGGCGGGGCCAGGCAGGGGGCGGGGCCAGGCAGGGGCGGGACCAGGCGGGGGCCGGCAGCGGCGGGAACTCCGGGTCTCGCTGGCCGCGGTCACGGCAGCAGCTGGAGCACAGGCCCAGCCCAGACTAGCTGTCCCGGCTTCGGCCGCTCTTCTGACTCAGCCAGCGTCCACGCTGAGTAATGGGAACGCGCGTACCTGCCTTCCAGACAAACCAGGACTACCGGAGGCCACCTAGTGTCGGGCTCCTGCTGGCACACACTGGGTGCTCAGGCCCCGGGACTCTCACTGAGCACTCCTTAAGCACTGGGCCCCAGGAAACAGCTCTGCACACTTTTTTTTTTTTAAACTGGGAATTAAACTCAGGGCCCTCACTCTGAGGTACCAACAAGTTCTTGCTATGTCACTGAGTTGCCCAGACTGGGCTCCAACTTAAGACCCTCCTGCCTCAGTCTTCCAGAGTGCTGGGGTTAGAGGCTGGTGCCACTGAAGACAGCAATGAGACCTAACGCGGGGCACAAACCTCATTCATTCCTGGAACACCCCGCAGAGGTGTCATTGCCTCTTTAAGGCTTGGAGCAGCTGAGGTTCAGAAAAAGGCTGAGGCCAAGGCCGATACACGGAGGCATCTCTAGGGCTGGACATTCAGAGGCAGCTGTGGCGAACCTGCAGCACTCCTGCCACCATGGGCTGCTGGTACCGCTGAGAGCCCTAAAGGGTTCTAAACTATACACACAGGAGTGGGAAACAGTGCTCCGACCTTCACGCCCAGTCTTGACAAGGGAACAGGCTTGCAGGGAAGGGGCCTTCGCTTGATCAGACTTCTGCCCCACATCCTTCAACCCCACAACCCCACGCTCGCCCACACTGCCTTGGCCACCTCCACTACCCTGTAACTCATTCCCAGACAGAAGAAGCAACTGCCAACCAAAATCAAAAATAGTGTTATTAATTCTGGTGTCTTTGAAGCACAAAAAAAAAAAAAAAAAAAAGGAAAAAAAGAAAAGAAACAACCCTCACCGTATTTCAAGCCCCAGGTCCAGGCCTGGGGACCAGCTCTGCAGGCAGTGCAGACCCAGGGGCTGAGTCAGTCCTGACCACAGGCTCAAAGCGGGACCAGCCCATGGGTTTGGCTCTTAGGGCCTGGCTGGGAGGCTACCTGCCTCACTTTGGGGCACCCAGGCCATGTATTAGGCGTGAGTGATCAGGGGTCAAGATGAGAGGTCTGGGCCATTCAGTTCTGGTACTGTGGCTGAGGCAGCCAAAGGTCAAAGTTCACACAAGGAAGCCAAAGCCACTCAGGTCCACCGTCCAACAGAGAGAGTGAGAGGCAACCGAAGGGGTCCAAGTTACTGATCCTAAGATGGGATCCAGTGGGCACCGGGCTGCTCAGTACTGGTGCTCCAACAAGGGCTGGGCAGCTGGGCTCTCTCGTTCCTCCACAGGGACGGGCCAGTCACCAGGAGCCCCAGTAGGTGTGCCACTCTCAGTCGCACTGCTGTCCAAGCAAGGAATGTCTTGGGCTGCTCTGGGGGGTGAGGCCTCAGAGCTGACATTGGGGCTGAGGCTGAGGTCTAGAGGCACCTGAGGAGGACAGACAGGTTGGCAGGCAAGCAGCCCTGAGCCTCCTGGGACCCGACCTTCCCACAGGCACATTACCTGAGATTTAGGGGTGCCTCCTTTGGGACTCCCTGAGGCTGGCTCTCCATCAGATCCTCCTAGCCCCTTTCGACCCCCGAGACTCCACTTCCCACTGGGCCCCTCGGAACTGAGAAGACCGGGGCCAGGGGTCCGGGAGGGCCTAGGGCCCTCGGTGGGAGCAGGTGAGGCAGGGGGTGGTCCTGGGAGCCGAGGGGGAGGCCACTGCAGCAGAGGAGGGGGCCGCCCATCACCAGAGCTGCTCAGGGAGGGTCGTGGCCCCCAGCCAGGGCCTGGTGGGAGAGGCTGGTCGCCGCTGCCTGTAGAAGACAGATAAGAGAGCAGAGACCTCAGCTGGGCTGCTGTCCCCACTAAGTCTGCTCTGCCTTGCCCGCTCACCTGCTGTGTTTTCAGGCGTGGGGTGTGCCAAGGGGGGGTTATTGCTGAGGGAAGTCAGGCCGCCGCCCCCACTGCAGTCCGAGTCATCCACATTCCCGCCGCTATTGCAGCCGGCGCCACAGCCCTTATGAAGCCTGGGGTGAGGAGGTGGAGAAGGGGCGCACGTGGGGAGACAAGCCTGAGGATGTAGGCCTAATGAACACAAGTCCCTCAAGTTACTCAACGCCTCTGAGATCCAGGGTCCTCACTGCTAAGACATTTTGCCATCAACTGTGCTTAAAGACTACAAGCTACTGTCAGCTCCAGGGAAAAAGTGACACCTCTGGGGGCAGTCAGCTCTGAGAGGGACTCGTCTCTCAGGGTTCGAGGGCAGCCTTCAGCACTTCTTCACTGAGGGCTGAGAGGGCACTGTTTCCTCTCTTGCACCCCCAAAACCCCCTCTGGGAGCCCAGGACACCTGATGGACCTCACAGCATGAGTGGCAGTCAGGGCTCACCTCTCCCAGCTGCGCAGGAGCCAGTGGGCAATGGCGCCCAGGCTGACGGGGCCACCCCACAGCGCCCGCAGCTGGGGGTGGCTGCCGGCCAGGGAGGTGGTGAGCGGCGACACGTAGATGGGGTAGCCTAGAGGCTGGTCGCAGGAGGAGTTGATCATGTTGCGGAGCGCCTGCTTGGCGTTCTGGATGCTGCCCCGTTCGGGGTTGCGGTTGCG
>RJWT010002279.1:0-41786 GCA_004365215.1 Cuniculus paca | reverse complement strand
GTTCCTTCTAATGCTCCAATTCTGATGGAAGTGACAGCATACTTCCATCTACTGTTCATCAGTTTATCCTTCAAAATCTTCTTTTCTTTTTGAATCTGTGCTACTTAAAAGAATTTTCCTATCTTTTCGCAATTACAAAACAAAATAATTCCATGAACACTACATACCTGCTCATTCTGTGCTATCCAGCAAATCTGGCTCCCACTGTCTGACTAGCAAAGTTTTCCCATTATTCAAAATCCATTAAAACTGTTATCTTTCTAATAAAATACATTTTAGTGACCCTACTGGAAATAACCACTTGCTTACTGTAGTGACCTGCATGGCCAGCAGGGTCCTGAGAATGGGTATTGAAAGATGAAGAAGAAACGAGATTGGGTGGGCCCTGACCTTTCTGAAGAAGTGACAACATCTCAGTTCCGGCATCTCCATACAAAGTGAAAAAAAGAAAAAAGTGCATGATGGTATTTAGAGTGTAAGGCCTGTGTTTGCTGAGAACACTGAAAGCAAAGCATTTTTAAAGCTATCTGTGCTGTAGTTAACAAGGAAGAACATCAAGGCCAGATGCCTGTGATATGCGGCTGAGCTAGTAGTTAACTTGTTTACACAGTCTGCCTCTGGCATTCTGTGTCTTTGGGACTGGCTATGCTCTAGTCTCAAGGAATTTGTGGACCTCAGGCTCAGCAGCGGCTTAGCTGCTCCGCACAGTTTACAAGTCTCATGGGAATGATTTGTTGATCAAGTAATGTTGCATCATAACCAGTTAACAAGACATCTGATTTCCTACATGACAAGTTTTTGAAATATCAAAATCTATCTCGTTATTCTTTAATAATATAAAATATGAATATATATCGCATACATTTGTAAGTACACATGAATATATATCTAATACACTTGTAAATATAAAATATGAATATATATTGAATACATTTGTAAAGTACACACTATATAATGTATTTATACATACTATATAGGTAATGTTAACAGAAGATAGACACAGTAATTCTCAACTAATCTCACTTGACCTCTACCAGTGCAAACTATGTCCATCCACACTAATCTCACTTGACCTCTATCAATGCAAACTATGTCCATCTACACTTTGCATAATGAGTATCCATATCTTGTTATCAGCAGAATAGTTCTAAATGAGATTAATGTTGGTTAAATTTAGAGTAGGTGACAGGTTCCTTAAATGTTTACTCTAACATTTGTGATTTACATTGAAATTGCACTATATAATAACAATATCAAATGCTAAAAATTGCACTAGCGAACATTAAATTATTTCCCTATGCAGATATTTGCTAAGGGCTCTAACAAGATTATCTTGCTCAATCTTCATGATGCAATGAGTTAGATATCCACATTATCGTCATTTATACATAAGAAAACTAGGATCCAGAAAAGTGACAGAAGACCTAAGAGTTGTAGAACTACTAGATTTTATTTTTCCACATCTCCTTAGGTCAACTGATCTTTATCTCTGAGTATACAGGTAAATATTGGATTTACACATAGTTAATGCCTAATACAAATCTTACATAAAACTATGACTGAATTATTGGTATTTTATGTTCATTTTAAAATCAACTCTAGTATATTTATTTTCAGAACAGTAAATTAACTCAATTTTATTATTTTCTTATAATACTTCTTCGTGAAGTTAGGGGTACTGAGTGTAGATTTAGAATCACAAAAAAGAGTCACCATTTGAAACTTGGAATAGCCTTGTTGACTCTTTATTTAGCATATTCAAGACCTACACCTGGTATACTTTAAAAGAAATCTCTTCTGATGGCACACTTTGGAACAAAATTTGGAGAGGCTATTTCTTTGCATGTATGTCATTAAAATATAGAATTGCCACCTGAAACAGAGACTACGGGTAAAATAATTCACTTAAAGAGAGTAGATTTCACTTTGCAAATTATTTAAAAGTTGAACCGGTGTGATAATTCTACTCCAGGGAGTCATCAGAAGCCCAAGATCCTTCTGTCATGGTATTCTGTCATTTCTAAGAGCTTGCATTTATCTGCTCAGCTCAGAATGGCTCACTGTGATTTTTCAGAGCAGACGGTCATGGAGTGAGGGAACAAGGACATGTTTCTTTCAGGCGCACTCTAAAATGTTCCACAGTATTTCCCAGAACTTAATCTCATGGCTAAACCTTACTACAAGGCATGTTTTGAAATATTCACTTTACCATATCTTTAGACAGACTTTGGAAAACTAAGAAAGGAGGAAAAAGGGGGAGATATAGGTTGGAAAAGTAGCAGTTCTTCCATAGACTTGATGATCACATATTTGCTTTTAGGTTCTGAAAATCTTGCTGGAATGCTCTACCATCTATTTATCATTAATGTATGCGGATAGTGACAAGTTTTAGATTAAATGCAGTGTAGAACAGAGAGTCAAATGGAAAACATATTATTCATTCTTAAGTACAAGTCAGACATTTGTAAGTTAGATTTGTAATTGGTGTCTGATGTCGGATCGCAGAAAAGTGATGACATTTTACCTAAAAACTATTTTCTCGTCAGTAAGTACTGCCGCCAACTGTTTTGTTTTTGAGTGACCATTTAAGCAAACATGCATAGATCTTAACCTTACTGATTGACATTAAAAATGCTAAAAATTGTAGAGAATTTCACAGAGTACTTCATGCATAAGAATGAATTTTGCCAGTAGTATAAAATTCAGTGTATGAACAGAATGACTTTGACATATAAAATAAAAGATTTTGTTAAACCTATTAAACTCTCTACATTCATTTCAGTGAGAAGGATCAGATGAGCAGCCTGCTTTTGTCTAGGAGAAAGAAGAAAAAACTGAAAACTGCAGTACGATCCCTGGAATTAAGGTTTGATGGACAGGTACAAGAGAGTTTAGAAACAAGGAAAAGAGGATGTGTGAAGTATCTAGGGATGGTGGAAGAGACTACGAAGGGTAAAGTGAAGTTTTTATAATTGTATGTGACCTAACCCATAGTAAAAGTATAATAAAGTGAAATTAAATGCTTTCTACTTTCAGTGCAATGCCATTTAAAACTTTTTAATGAAATATTATTTCTGCATGCACTGATTTTCATAATTCTAAATGCTTTTATTTAATCAAACCACATCATAACACCTCCTGAAATTCACTAGAGTTATATGTGTTTAGTAAATGAATTAATGAGAAGTATGGTCATGGTTTTTTTTTCAATAAGCCATGATGGATATATTCGGTTAACATGTAATTATAGAGGGAGATAACGACACTTACCCATCTCTTTCCTTTTTCAAACTCAGCCTCAGATATAAAAATTCAAATATGAGTGCATCTTATCAGGAAGAATCAAACTTGGACACGTATACCCTATACTTAATGGTGATGTTGCAGAAGATTTTCTTTTGAAATTTTTACATTTATTTTCTGCTCCATACTGCCTAACTCACTTCTTCCAATGAGACTGGTTACTTGGCAACAACAGTCTTTCTTCCTAAATCTTAGTAAACACTTTTAAAGATGACATGATTGTAAAAAAAACACTAGAAGCTGGAAAATAAATGGACTGACTTTTAATAGGGTGACCTAGTTACAAAAGCATACATGACTCATTTTAGTTAGACATCATCACAGAATCAGAGGGTTAGAGCTGAGGGACCTTAGAGATTTAGTGATCAAGTAACTGCAGTGCACAAAAGAGGAGAAAGAAGATTATGTTCATCTTCATTGCAGTTTTTAATATCCAAATCGGAGCATGCAAAGCATAAGGAAGAATTCTAGAGAAGGCAGGGGAGTTTGCTTCTAAAAGAGCTTATCTATTCTTTCAGATGAATTCAAGCTCTTGGGTGAAATAGCCTTTCTCAACTTCCCCTAAAAGAAAGTGAATTTCCTCATTCTTTGATTGAGCTTTTTGTTTCAGACAACACATTTGCTTGCAGCTAAGCACCTATGAACAATACAGGCTGAATACCTTAATTTATACTCCTACCTGGACAACCCATTATGGGGAAAAAGTAAATTCCCTAACTAAAGGAAATCAACATGTTAAAGAAATCCCACCAGTCAGCTGTACTTGAATGTTGAGTAAAATTCTCAAGTTCAAAATGTTTGAAACAGAACTCCTGGTTTTTCTCAAAAATTTCCTTTCTTGATTATTGTTCAGCACAAAAATCGAGATATCTTTGAGTCTCTCTCTCTCTCTCATCATATCCAGTTTATCAGCCATGAGACCGATAGCTAACCCTTCTTCCCAGATCTGTCCCAATTCTGACTTGGCTCACCCCCTTCTCTGTTTTTCCCAGCTAAGGAAAGGCACGGCTCTCTCTGGTCTGGATTTCCAGGATAGCTTCCCAACTGGCTCCCTCAAACTCATTCTTCCTGTTTTTCTACCTTGCGAGTTCAGCCTGATTGTCTCAGAAAGTCAATACTTTCTCAGCACATCTCTGCGACAACAGGAGTTCAGACAAACTGAAGAAAAAAAAAATAGGTGCTTGGAGCTGGGGGAGGCAGTGAGATAATACACAGGAAATATCCACTCCGAGGTGGAAGGAATAAAACCAGTAAAGCCTGCATTTCTAATGATGTCTCTGAGCGGTTTAGAGATGCTGGATTCGTTATGGGTGGAAATAGGGGTAGCTTTCAAGTGTTTAAGAAGCAGGTGGACTGGTGGGCTTCCAAAGAAAGCTCAAAGAAAACTGTAGTGATAAACAGCAAGAAAGAAACGAAAGAAAGAAATGTGCTGCTGTGTGTGTGTTTAAACAGAAGACTGCTTTGAATTACGCATGGAATTATACAATGTTTCGATTGTATGGTGCGATAGAACGTGCTGTCAAACATTTTTGCCCTGGAGTAGTTTTAAATTATTTGTTAACAACATTAACTGAAAGAAGGAAGTGAGAGTGCACCTTTGGAAACCGAAAGACTACTAAAACGCAAACAAATGTCTATGTGTATGTTTGGCAATAAGAAAGAGCAGACGCTCGCTGAGCAAACAGGGAATCAGGCTTCGAGGGAAGCTGCTATCCTGCCAGGTACCAGTAGATGGCGGTGGTGTGCTGAAAGACAGCAGGGAGGTTCTGTACAGGGGTCTATAGGAGGTAGTTATGCAGGTGCATACTAACAAAGACACTGTTTTGTCTGAGGAACTGTAAATTGTATTCATGATTCACATATCATTATTAATTCATTTTGTATTCATTATCATACAGCAGATTCATTTGGCATTTATGCAGATGTCAGAGTGGAGGTGCTTCCCGTAGTGAGCTATGGTGGGTTCAGACCAGGCTAGCTGTGTGCAGGCTTCTGTGGCGGTGTAAGCAAAAAGACGAAATGCTTTCCTGATCACAAAAATTTTGACTGTAGATTGGACCAGTGACCGCCCTGCTAATGGCATTCAGTGTCTAATTCTGTGAGTACTGCCTGTGCTCATTACTTCTCTCTGCATATTTTTTGGCAGATTAAGTCTGACAGATGAGAATCTCCCAGTTTAGAGAGCTCTGAGTGAGATAAAAATTTAATAATCTTATAGCTGACCCAGCCACCAAGGGCAGAACAGATAATCCTTTAATAATGCACTTCAGAAGTGTGGTTTGTGTAGTCAGATGCAGGGATGGCATGGTATAGTGGAAACAGAGCCTTTGGGACAGCACAAAGCTGGCTTCAGTGCTGGTATTGCTACTAACTAGTTCTGGGACTTAGAGAAAATCAATTAACCTTCCCAGGTCTCAGGCTCTCAGTCTATAAAATGAAGGGACCGCATGACATCATCCCAAAAGTTTTCTGCAGTGTTAAAAATAGCAAGACTTTCTGATAAGACAAAAAAAGAAAACATATCGAGTGTTGAAATTCAGACACTTCCTGTGACCTACTTCAAATCTGATGAGTTGTAAAGCGCACCATGAATTGTAACATGCATATAATCTGTGAGTAAACGCATCTTAAATGATTACAAGTGTGACTTATCACTGGTGGCTGCTGCGGTATCACATATACGTGACAGTACTTAGTCTCAAAACCTTTCTTGAACCTCCAAAATGACTGAATAGAAATTTTAGGAAGGAGGTCTAACTCCAGGACTGCTTTCTCACAAATGAACACAATTTGACAAACTGTGTGTCTTGCTATGTCCCACACTTCACAAACGTGTGAAGAGATGATCTATCTTGCAACATCCCCAACTGTAAACCAGATTTTCCTTAGTGCTCAAGTTACTCTAGAAATAAATGAGTCAGATGTTCAGAGAAACAGATTAACTCTTTGAGGACAGCTGGCTCTTCCCTCCACTGCAATGTGGACATTGAATTCTCCGAAGTAGTTTCTGTGCTGTCATGTGCTCCCTGATGAACACAGGCAATAGCAGACCAATTGGTCAATTCCCAGATAAAGGAGGCTGATTCTAAGTAGTTAACTAGATCAAGTAGACAAAGACAAACAGATTCTTTATGGGTGAACACCATTTGATGATAATTTTTAAAAAATTGACTCTTCCATAGATTTCTTTTTAGATCTATCTATTCATTTGTTCATATTTTCATTCATAATTTGTTTTTTGAGCTTTTAAATAAAGTTGGACGTTTGATCATTATACATTTATATATGCATGTGTGAAATGTTCATGCTGTACTCACAAATACTAAAAAGAAAAATACAAATGAAAAAAGATGGCCAACACACATACGAATACATATTTAGAATTTCAAAACAGGGGCTAGAATTGCAAGAAATAGTGATTTATTTTAAAAGAAACTGTCAGGCAGAAATGTTTTGTTGTGGATCTTGCATTTCCATCTCTTTGGAAATGAGTGGATGAGCGAGGTATGAAAAGAGCAATTCCTCAGGCATAGGTGTCGATGCTCATTGTTTAGTTTGATTATCTAAGATCAGTTGGAGCAAAGTCTCAGTGTTCCCGCCTGTCTGTAGGTGATTCTATACTCTCCAATGCTATTAAGTAGTGGATCGATTGAGATGAATTGCATGAGTTTTTCATTAGAGTTAAGTGTTGAAAAATAAGAAGGAGCAGCATTCCACAAACATTGAACAGTTACTACACATCCAGCTCTCTGCTAGTGCAGGAAATTTCAAGATGTCCCACAACAGTCAAAAAACCAAGTAGACTTATAGTCAGATACTTATTGTGTGCCACTATAAAAGCCACTAACCTGAGAACTGTGGGAGCAATGTGGAAAGGAGGGCATCTAGAAGGATTATAGATGACGTCTAGAATAAAACAAGACTAAAGCAGGGGAGTAGCTAAAATATGGCTAGAAGGGATCTAAATTAAAAAGCAGGAGAAGTGAAGGGAAATGCTTGGGAAGCTAAAAGAGCATATGGTATTTATTGAACATTAATTAGCATGGTATAACAGAGGAAAATGATGCCTGAGGCTAAGTTGTCAGGAAGGAAACAAGGATCCTGGCAAATATAAAGGGATAGCAGATTTTTTATATGAGCCAAATGCAATTTTGAAGTCTTCTTTGGACTCACAAATTGTGTTTGTCTAAAAAAAGTTGTTTAATTTTGAGTAACGGTTTCCTTAGCTCTGAAATGAAGAAGCGATGACTTCCCAGGTTGACTGTGAAGTTTCCAAATGGCACGTGGTTGTCTGCCTGTTAGCTGTCAGGTGGGGGCCATCGACATCTCAACTTTCAGCTTCTAGCATGAGGATGGAGAAGGTGGCTTGGATCTCTGTTGCAATCTCCAGCACTCTCCCCAGATTCTGCGGAGAGGAAATTTATTCACACCTGGCTAGAGATTCTCAGTTTCTTCTTTATTTCTCATCATGCCCAGAATAATAAGTAAAGGTGGTTGAAGCCCAGCTAGACGTGTGACTTCAGAGGAAGCGTGCCTAATGTGATGGTGTGGGAAATCCCACTTAGCCTCTCCAGATTGTATTCCCTGAGTTTTCTGGGCTTCAAAATAAAAGGCCTGCTCCATGAAAGTCAGTAGCTGTCCTCTCTAGAATGACTATGTGGACATCTCCATTCCTACCTCCTGAACACATTCCCCTTGTGTCAACTTCACTCGCCTGCGTAGGACTGCTGGCATACCAGTGTGCTTTGGCCCCAAAACAATAAGAAATGAAAAATTTACAAAATAAAATAACCGCTAATCCAAACTGAATCTAAGGACTTTGATCCTTATTCCATATTTTATCTATGATTTGCCCACTCGGCTTATCTAATAACCTGTGTGGGAAGCACAACATTACACACAAACAATTATTCTTATTATAAGAACACAATTTTTAAAATGTTGTAAATTCAACCTATGAATGTTGCCTATCATTAATAAATTCACTTCAAAACTCTAAGCCCAACATTTAAACTCTTTGCAGTGCTTTACATTAAAATTAAATAAGAAGTTTTAAATTGAACCTACAAGAAAGTACAGCTCATTTATTTTCCTCTTCAATTTGTCCCTCTCAATCTCAGCAAGATGGGTCTTGTTCAAAAGCCCAGGAGAGCTGAGCCTCCCCTTAGTATTTACAGTTTGAAACTTTTACAGGACAGAGTACAGTTCACTCAGGACTTGTGAACTTCAAATAATTCAACTGGAAATCTCTCATGTGCTGTAATTTTTAATTGAAGAAAAAAACAGTTCATGTAAGACTTTCATAGCACAGATTACAATAGCCTCAGCACAAGCAAATCCAGCATCTGTAGGAATTACCACAAGTAAATGACAATCATATAACACAGTACTTCATTAGTTGGACTCAGATCATTGTTGAAGCACAAACGCAGAGAGCAGGGCTATCTCCTGGACTGACTCCCTGTCAGAGTAGCATTCGGTGTTGCCTTAAGTCTATCTATGGTCTAGGAGCTACCCTCAGTTGTGCAATATACATATTAATTCTAGTACTGTGCTTAACATATAGAGTGAAGAGGACCTACTAATGCAACCCTACTCCCATGTTTCAGTGTGCTATTTTGTCATTTGAAAAATTTTCAAATTTGTCATGCTGGTACTTGCAATAATGTATCTTTTTCTCAAGTCCTCCATAGTTTCAAATCTATGAAATCCTGTGCTCCTTCTCCCCACAACTGTTTTACCCCCAGAATCCAAACAGTGCCCTTTTTCCCTTGTCTGTTTCTAGAACCTGGAGGGAGCTTTCCCCAGAGTCCAGAGAGCAAGGCCTGTCCATGTGTGTTTGTACCCAAAGAGACCACTTCTCAGCTTTGTATTTGAGTCTCTTCGAATTGGAAAACCTTGTTCTGTTTGAGGGCTGATGTATCTTTTTCTGCCCCTGCATCTTGGTCTTTTGCTCAGATGCTTTGATTTCTTCCTATTTTTCTTCCCAGAGGTCCCGCTGAGCTTTGGACATTCTCCTCTGCTCCCTGTGCACTCTGTGTTCCTTCTCTGTCTCACAGAGAATGAACATGGCTTGTGATGTTTTATTCACTCCAGTTTTAACTTTTCCACCTCTCAGTGCCAGTCTTTTCCTTTCCTTACATTGTCTTCTAGATTTTATATAGTCAGGCTCCCTCTTAAAAGACACAATGGCAGCTTTAGGCTCAAATCCATTATTAGGTTCTTTAGTTCTATTTTGTTTTTGTTCTTTTGCACCTGTCTTTGGGTTTTCACAATATCCTTTTCCTCCCCCTTTGAATCCCAGTACTTGGTAGGATTCTCCAGAGAGATAGAACCTGTGGGGGGTAGATAGATAAATGATAGATAGATACATAGATAGATAAATGATAGATAGATAGATAAGATAGAAGAGATTTATTAGGGGCTTTGGTTTATGTGATTATGCAGTTGAGAAGCCAGACCGTCCACAAGCTGGATATCTCGGGCTGCCAGTAGCATTGTGTTGTCCACATTCACCAAAGAGGTGAATGATGTAATTCCCAATCTGAGAGCCAAGTCCTAAAACCCTAGCAAGGGGGGCGGAGGGGTCATGGATAGAACTTTGGGAGTCCACAGTCTGGAGAGCCACAGAGTAAATTTGCTTCTCCTCTGCCTTTTTTGTTCTGTCAGGCTCCTAGCCAATGGGATGGTGCTATCTACATGGTGAAACTTCCATACCTAGTCCCATGGCCCATATGTCAATCTCCTTTGGAAGAAGCTACACTAATGCCTTACCATCATCTAGGTAATCTCTGAGTCAAGTTACCACCTAAATTTAATCATCATGGTCCTTAGTAAGGACTTTATTGATCACTAATCTTCCTTTCAGTAGACACTTCTTTTTCTTTATAGTCTCTTATTTTTCATATTACTTTTCATTCTCTTTCATACTGAAAATTCGTCTATCAATCTTTCTTCCTTTCCATCTCTCCTGAGATATAAAAGCTCTATGAATTTGAAGATTTGTGACCCTTGTTCCTTTTTTATGCCTAGAAACTAGAGCAGTACCTGGCAAATTCACAAAAACTTATGTTGAATCAACTTGCATAGTGGGAAGACAATATCTATATTTTCAGCTACTACAACTACAATGACCTTTCTCTGAGGTAAACCTGATGGCTGCGTATAAAGTGCTTTATGACTTGTCCAGTTTTCCTCTCACAAACGTTCAAATCATCAATAATGGTTTCACATGGCCTCCCCAGGTTTTATGATATGACACCGAAACTGCTGTTATTGGAAACTTCCCAACTGCAGGTACATGATGATGTATCTCAATACTTTCTTGAATATGAGTCCCTGCTAAGAAAGTCACTCATATGACTGCTGAGAAGTTTCATCATTGCCAGAGGAAGACTATTTTGTGTAAATGGAGCTCATCTTCCTTTCATCTTTCTTACTTGGTGGTCATAATGTTAAAGTATCTTTTAGGCAGGTCCCCGTGTTGCTTGATTCTTTGAAAATCTGTCCTCTATGCCTCCCAAAAGAGAATGATTTCCTGAGCCATAGTGGTTTATAACATTTTGATTGCTCTATATTCCACTCCTGTGTTTTCTTAACAAATTATCTGTGAACCTTACTTCTAAAGTAAATACGGGTTAAAGCATTTCTTTATAGAATTGGGAGTTTTAACTTTGTGATGATCTCCTTCAATATTTCTGAAAGTTGGGTTCAGGGAAAGGCCATTTCTAACACAATATGTCTCTCTTCCATGTATTTTGTTACCTACTGGTTGATTGAATCATCTATCATTTTGAGGATCAACCTGGTCTAAGTTTTGAGCTTGGAAATCTTATGCTATGGTCACAACACTTTCAGTTACCAAATCAGGGTCAGTTTGAAACTATATTGTAGGAGATGGTTCTCTAGATTATGAACAAGTCACATAAGTCTACAAGATTAGCCCTTGGCAGGTCTCATTTTTACTGATTTGGAGTTGGATGCCCTTTCATGTGTAGCAAAAGGAAAGAATTTCAAGTAACTGAACTAATAACCTCTATTAATGTCAAACACAAACAATACAAAGACTAAAACCTCGCCCATTCATAATAGAGCCCATGTAGATATTAACTGTTTTTTTGCAGATGGAAGCCTTAACCAGTTGATGAAAAAAAACACTACAAGAACAAAAATCATTTCACCCCTCAGTGCCTGGAAAGCCTGTATCAAGTGAGCCTTAACTGGAACTAAAAGACTCCCTTTTCCTTGATGATCTAATCCCTAGCTCATTCATGCTTGCTTAGGTCAAAGCTGCACCTGCATCTGTCAAGGTCAGCTACAAAATCAGTGTGAGATGTGCTTATTAAGCCATACACTACTTGTAAAATAGCTGCTAGTGCCATGGACTTCTGCTGTAATAAGCCGCTGTGATCCTAAAAGGTCAAGAACTGAAGCCATACCTGAAGCATCAATTTATCCAAATGATAATTTGTTTCATGCAGCACAACACTTTGCTGATTCTTTCAAGGTGCCTGGTCACTGTACCAGTATATTGCAATTTCAGAATACCAATAAATAATGCATCTTTCCTTCCATCAGTGTTATGTACAAATTTTAGAAAGCAGATGCATACATTTCAAGGTGAATATTACGACAGTTTTATTGTTGAAAGAGCTAGATTGCAGATGAGAATTTGTATGTGCTCCTTATACCTCTTTCAAATTCTGTCTTATGTTAATTGAATTTACATATCTCAAATAATAAGATGCCTTGCAGACAGAGATTGTCTCAGTAAACGTTCTTCAGGGAGGAATAGAGAACACACACACTGCAAAGATAGACCCATCCTATGAAGGAATGGCCAAGGTATACAGGTAATCTATTCCTAAGCAAATGAGTGGATAAGAGAGCATGTAAAGTTGACTCAGTGTGACTCTAAACCTCCCCTTCTTGAGAATGAGTGGGTCTCCACTGGTGAGTGAAAGAAAGATAATAAATATCACAGTGGAGTAAAAGTCTGATGAGAGGAAACAGATATCAATGAGGTTATAAAATCCAGGCAATAATGAGTTACCTGTAGATCAGAAAAGCTGTTTTGAGAAAATGGTATTTAAGATGTCATTTTAAGGATTGATAGGAAACAGATGTTTTGCTTAATGCAAAGATTAGAACAGAAGAAATAATCTCATATATAAAAGTGATACATAGTACATTAAAATAAAACAGATTTAAATACAATGCATGAGAAAAGTAAATTTGCAGTGTTAATTGGGTGATATCACAAAATCTCTATATGGCTAAATCAGAAAGATCAATACTAATAAGAATTTGTGCATCCATTAGTTATATACACATGCAAAGGAACTGTGTAACAATTTGAGCTGGAGGGAATGACAGTTTCAAAAATTCTGTGCAAATTATATTTTGTATCTAGAAAAAAATAGATATTTCTTTCTGTCCATAAATCTGCCCACTTGTACCTAGGTTCTTTACTGAGTCATACATGCAAAGTTTTTTTGAATTTAGCTAGGCGAATGGACAGATATGGCATTGTGGAAATAGTATCACTTGGAGAATGAGAGTCTCTTAATCTCAACATCTGGCTTACCACTTTTTGTGCATGTTGCAATGATCAGAGTATTCAAGCACTCTGAGCTATCTTTTTATTTTAATGTGATGATACTAGACCGTATGGTCTGCTTAGTTTATTAACATTATTGTTAAGGAGCTGGACTTACATTTAAAATCAGGTTGTCATCATAAAACTTTACAACTATATATAACTGAAGGTATCTTCCACACTTATCATCTGAAGATAATGAAATATTGAAAAGATGTATGCATTTTTCAGGGTTCTAAGAGCTTACTGATGGTCAGTTTGAATTGGAACATGCACCTCCTCATTCTCAACTCAGCGTTTTCCTATTTCTCTCATCCTCTTCATTATTGAGCATAGCAAACTGTGCTGCTTGTCAGTGTGCTGAATGTACAATTTGAACAGTGCTTTAGTGGAGCAAAGTAATATTAGAATGACCTAAACTGCTTTATACCTTCAAATCCCACTTGCAGCTTTTGCATTTCACTTGTCAGTTTAAACAGTGCTAGGAAGAGAATGCTCCGATTTAGTTGACATCTGAAATTAAGCATCATAGGTAGTGACAGGAGAAAAGCATTTTTAAATTTGCCAAATTAAGAGTTGATGAAGAAAATTCTAAATATCAGCAAACATTTTACCGTTGGTAACAGCACACCTTCATATTATTGTTTCTTGATCAAATGTTCAAATTAGTTTCCTTTATAGTTTATTTGTGGATACTGTGCAATTTATGACAATTATTTTTTGTCACATCTATTAAATTTTTTTTTCCAGTATAGAGTGGTGTTAGATACCTAAAATTCTTCAGCTCCTACAACATTATTAAATATTTATTGAATGAAAGTCTAACAAATTAAAAATAACTCATTTGGATATTGAAAAATACAACTCCTGGGAGCCATTTGTGGTGGACTGGTTGATAATCTACTTGGGTAGGAGCATGCAGGTAAATGGAGTCCGTGGAAGACCCACCTGAGGACTGTTCTCAGAACAGGTCTAGAAGGAGAACAGGAGGGGAGGGTTTTCATTGCTGATTTTCATGGTAGATGCTTTGTTGTGGCTGGCTTTCCTGATCCGAGCTTGGCTGCCCTTGTTTGAGGAAGTTCTCAGGTCTTTGTCACTGGGAATGGCTGCTGTTTGCTTCAGGGGACCACTGGTCTTTGCTTCATCTTAAGCATCATATCCTGGCTCCAGTGCAGATGCCTCAACCTTCTGGCATGGATCCTTCAGCTTTTTATCACAGATACAGACTTGCACAGGCATAACTGTGGCACCAAACCCTTGACTGGATCCCTTGGGTCTCCAGTGGACAGAGAGATATTTTGTACTCTTTTGTATTCTGACTCTAGTAAAGCATTGACTAATACACCATCTCCTAACTCACATCTTAACCCAAATTTACTAAAGTTTTTCCAAATTCAGTTAAGCAAATACAGAAATAAAACCCACAAATAAGCAAAACATTCCCAGCTAAGTGATTCTGAAGAGAACAACTACTACTGGGGATTTAAAGATTTGTGAATTTCTAACAGTCTCTGAATTTATGGGATTGACGGACATGTTGGTATGTGTAGTAGACAAAGGTGCCCAAAGATGTCAATGTTTGAATTCCCAGAAAGTATGAATATGTTACCTATTTGATAAAGGAGACTTTTTATGCAAATGTGATCAAATTAAGGATCTTGAGCAGGGGATAATATGCTGGCTTAGCTAGTTGGGCCTAAGTGTAGTTACACATGTCATTGTAAGTCAGAGACAAGAAAGAAAAGATGATGTGATGATGGAGAGAGAGACTGAAGTAGATAATGCAAAAGCCAAGAAACACTGCAACCTCTAGGAGCTGGGAAAGGTAAGGAATGATTTCTCCCATGAAAACTCCAGTTGGAGCAGACCTTGCCAATAACTTGATTTTAATCCCTTAAGATATATTTAGTATTTCTAACCTTCAGCAATGTAATATAAGTCTGCATTTTCGGAGCCCTCTAAATTTATGGTGGTTTGGTTCAACATCAATAAGAAATGAATATGATATGCTAGTACCAGTAAGAGTCAAGGTACAGTAGGTGCTGACTTCTACCATCAGACATTCTGCTGAATTGCTTAGAGAAGGGTAAGATTTAGTCTTGAAAATCAAGCAAAACAGATATTAGTATTAACTATATTTTGGTATAATTGCAATTTGTAAGCTTTAAGTAACTCACAGAAAATAACTGTATGGGTTCAGTGAGGCACAGAGACATTGACTGTCCCTTGCAACCCAGAATTTTACCCAATGCAGTCTGGTTGCTATTGTTATCTCACCTTCCTATCACTGTTCCTTCCCTGTCTGGCTGTGTTTGTCTTTGAGATGACTGACCTTAGGCTCAGGCCACAGGAAGCAATCTCGTATGAGATTACAAACTGCACCAATTAACAGAACAAATATTTAAATAAACTTTCAATATTGCAGGAATTCTACTGCCCATAAACCAAAGAGGTGAATAAGATAAATATGTTTCCATTCTTTGGAAATCTTATAGTCATAGCAAAAATGGAATCATTTTCAGCACTTATTACTTTTCCAGTCTATGTTCATATTTTTTTGCCCTTCCATTCCTTTTTTAGGGGCTGCTTTTAAGTTCTTTTCTGAATGCATTATCAGTGCTAGGTCACCACAAATGGAGAGTGTAGAATTCAGCTGCCTCTGTGTTTACAATATTGCCATTTAAAGCAGACAAGAAGAGCTGTGTTAGAAGGATGAACAGCAAACATGGGAATACAATTTTTCTAGTAATGCTGCCATTAAAACCACTGTATTCTAGCATTCTTTACAGGTGGTGAAGCCACTTTTAATTTTCATTTCCTTTACTCCCTGGAAAGGAAAATAAATTAAGCAGCATCTCCATTTGTTTTTAAACATGATGGAAAGTTTAAAGTGAGACATTAGGGAACACAGAAAAAATTCTAAATGAGCCAGCAATGAGTTCAGGGGACAGATTCACAATGATGGAGAAAAACAAAGGAATGCTTTCAAAAAACAAAGGGTTTCTTTTTCCCCTCCCTCTCATTTCCTCATCCTAGTGCTTTTATGAGCCAAATATTTTACAACTTTATGTTAAATGGAAACAAAAGGCTTCATTGCATACCATTAAATATAAAATTATAAAATAATTACATAAAAATACATTGCATTTGGATTTGCCCCAGTGCTATTTTTCTAGTGAATTTGAGCTCATTATATTCAGCTGAATCTATTGATTCTATTTTTACAGAATCTAAGTGATTTCTTGCAGTTTATCCATTGTTCTCCTTTTAATTAACAGTGGATATGTAATATAGCAGTAGGCAGTATTTATTCCATAATATCAATTCTGCAGCTGCTCAGAAATGGAGCACTTTATATTAAACAAACAGGCGAGCTAAGCTGCATGCCCTGCAAGGTAAATTGCTATAGGATGCCCTGTGGTGTGATTTTCAAACTTGGTTTTGAAAACATTGTTCTCAATGTGAAGGCCTTTTACTTTCTTTGTTAGATTGATTTTAAGTATTTCATTTTTTAAATGCTATTGTGAAAGGTGTGGTTTCCCTAATTTCTCCTTCAGTGAGTTTGTTATTTGTGATAGGAATGTTATTGACTGTTGAGTGTTGACTTTGTATCCAGTTACACTACTGAATTTGGTTGTTAAATTTAGAAGTATTTTACTGGAGTTTTTGGGGATATTCTCTGCAGAGCATCATATTATCTGCAAATAATGATAATTTAACTACTTCCTCTCCTATCTTTACTCCTTTTATTTCTTTCTCTTGTCTAATTGCTCTGTCTAATGTCTCCAGAACTATATTTAGTAGGAGTGATGACAGAGGAGATTGAAGAGGATATCAGAAACTGGAAAGATATCCCTTGCTCTTGATTAGGAACACTCAATACAGTGAAAATGGCCATACTCCTGAAATTGTTATACAAGTTTAATGCAGTCCCAATCAAAATGATAATAGTACACATCACAGAAGTAGAGAAAACAATCCTAAAATTAATCGGGAGTCAGAAGAGACCTAGAATAACAAAAATAGTTCTGGGCAACAAAGACAAGGCAGAGGACATCATGATCCCTGACTTGAAATTACACTACAAAGCTGCTGTAATAAAAACAGAATGGTACTGGCAAAAAACAAAACAAAACAAAACAAAACAACAACAATTAAAAAAAGAAACAGACCTGAGGATCAACGGAACAGACTGGAGAGTGAAAAAACAACTCTAAACATACTCAGCTGCCTTATCTTTGACAAAGGAGCCAAACACCTTCTCTGGAAGAAATATGGCTTCTTTAGCAATTGGTGCTAGAAAAATTGACTTTGTACATGGTGAAGACTAAATCTATACCCATGTCCTTCACCACATACTAAACTAAAATCATAGTGGATCAAAGATCTAAGTATTAAACCAGGAGCATTAAATCTACTGGAAGGTAAAATATGTAGATCTTTTGAAGACCTAGGTGTAGGTAAAAACTTTATGAACAAAATCCTGATCACAGAGGAAATATTACAAAGAATCAACAACTGAGATGTCATCTTATTAAAAAAATTTTACACAGCAATAGAAACACCAACAGTGTAAAGACCCACAAAGTGGGTAAACCCACAGAGTGGGAAAATTCTTTGTCAACTGTTCCTCAGGCAAAGGACTAATGTCTAGAATATATAAAGTACTAAAAAAAAATCAGATCATCCCAAATATAAAGACATAGTACAAAAATGGGAATCTGAAATGAATAGAAACTTTCCAGATGAAGAAGCACCAGTGGCAAATAAATATATAAGAAAATGTTCAACATCACTGGTCATTTAAGAGATGCAAATTAAAACAATGCTGAGATTTCATCTCACTCCAGAAAGGATGGCTATTACCAAGAAATCAACCAATACCAAATGTTGGTTGAGCTGTGGGGCAAAGGGAATCCTTCTCCACTTTTGGTGGGAGTGTAGACTGGTGGAAGCACCGTGGAAATCAATGTGAAGATTCTTCAGGAAGTGAAAACCAGAGGTTCTGTTTGAACTAACTTTTTCCTTTCTTGCTATCTTCCTGAAAAGATTAAAAGCATCATACCACAGCAATATGCACACCCATGTTTATAGCAGCACAGTTTGAAATAGCTAAATCCTGGAAACAGCCAAGATGAATAAGTGAATAGATATAGAAGATTTTTTTTTCAATGCAGTACTACTCAAGTGTAAAAAAAAAGCTTGAGACATTTCTAGTAAATGAATACACCTTGAGATCATACTGTCAAGTAAAATAAATTGGATATGCATATGTAAATATCACATTGTTTCTTTGGTATGAGAAGCCAAAAGTGTAAATAAGGACCAAAATATAAAATACACAGTATGAAATGGGAAGAAAATGTTCAGTTGGGAAGAGGACAGGGAATGGTATCACAAGGAAGAAAAAAGTAAAAGAGAAAAGAAACAAAATATGGAACAAAGCTTTTGTAAATAAGGAAAGGAAAAGGGTTTGAAGGGAGGGAAAGGGAATGGGAAAAAATGAATGAAGATATATCATGTGGAGGTACAAATTCCCCATTACAAATGTGATCATTATCTATATCTAAAAATGTACCAATAAAATTAACTAATTTTTTTTAAAAAGCACTGTTCTTCTCTCTGAGTTAATGAGTCATTCTTACTGCCTGTACGTCTGTAAAATAAGAAACACTTGTGACCTTTTTAGAACCTTTGTATTTATAAAATAAACTGCATATATAAGGTAAGGACCTCTCAGGTTCCTTTCAGTACCTTTGTACGAGGGCTTTGTGTATCTACTGGCTGGTGTTGTATTACTCATTGCATGCTGGATCAAGCCAGCTTTCCATTATAAGTAGTAGGAAAATTCACTTTATACAACAATAGTCATCAAGATTCTGGCTGCAGGAATTTTCCAAGAGTCTCTTGGGCTGAAAGGAGAGACAAGTTTGCTCACAAACTCACCCTACCCTTTGTCTTATTTTTCCTTTGCTTCGTTGGGTGGCAGAACTGTCATAACAAAAGTCATTGTGGATGCCATGCTAATTCGTGACTTGTCTTTTAGTTGAGGATATAGCTCAGTGCCACAGCACCTTCCTGGCAAGCATGAGATCTGAGTTTGCTTTCTGGTACAAAAAAAAAAAAAAAAAAGAAATCAATCAATCAATAGTGATTTGTTTTTTAAACATAGAAAAATAATCTACCTTGTATTTCAAGTATACAATGCAGTATGCCTGTTATATGCCATTCTGTACACTAGATTTTCATAATTTCTGTACATTGGGTTGCCCATTAAGTCTCCAGAACTTATTTTTGCTGCCCAACTAAAACTTCTTCCTATTTATTCTTTCCTCAAACCCTGGATGCTACCATTCTATTTTCTGTTTTTATGAATTTGAATTTTTTTTAAAAAAATTACACAGGTAAGTATGGTGGTGCAATATTTGTTTTCCTGTGCTTGGTTTACTTTATTTAGTATAATTTCTTCCCAAATTCATCCATGTTATCACAGGTGACACAAATTTTTTTTAAGGCTCGATAATATTCTTTGAGTTTTGTTCAAGTTATTTTCCCTTGTCTGAAAGAAAATAGCAGAAGGAATCACTAACTCACCCTTTCCCAATCAGAGGGCAATGATATGATGGAAAGTACCACGTTGCTGAACATCTGGGAACAAGCAGGAGAACAGAGATAATGTCCTGGAAAAGTCATTATGGGTACCATGCTGTCTTGGTTACTTTTCTCTCATTGCTGGGACTTTTCTCTCATTGCAATCGAGGTCTCAGCTCTATCTTTGCAGTCCACAGCTTTACGAGAGCTTCCTTTCTGGCCAAACTCACAATATTTTAAATCACCCTGCTGGGCTCTTTGCTCTTGATTCACAATATACATCTGGCTAAAAGCCCCCAACAATAACCATGCCATGGCTCAATATTCAACTACCTTGAAATTTCTGCTGCCAGATTAATTAGTCCACTGTCCTTAACTTTAGTCTCAGGCTAAGCCTCTGGACACAAGTAAAATGTGGACAAACTTTCTGCTAAGCCATAACACACATTGTCTGGAATCCAGCACCCAGTGCAATCCTTCCCAGCAGAAACCTCCTGAGCCTGGTCTTTACTGGCAGGCTTTCTATCAGCCTTCTGGTCTTCTGAGCCCTGACCAGAATCTCCCCTACAGAACAGCCTAAGCCTTTCCAGCTCTATGCATTTAGGCGACATCTCCAAACCTTTCCAAACTCTTCACACAAGCCATTCCCAAAGCTCTTGAACCACATGGTCAGGTTCAGTCACAGCAACGGCCCCACTCCCAGTACCAAATTCTGTTTTGGTTACTTTCTCTTGTTGCTGGGACAAAACACCTGATGCCCAAAGTGAAGCAAGGAAAGTTTATTTAGCTTCCAGTTTTTGGAGATTTAAATTTATAATCAGCAGTCTCCAAGGCAGGTTGGCATGGCAGAGGGGCAATACTTCAAGGCAGCAGTCAGAGCTGCTGCAAAAGAAGCAAAACCAACCTCTTTTCCTCCCTTACGCAGGCCACCTCCCTTCAGGGCAGGTGTAGCACTCACAAAATGTCCTTACCCTCCTTTGTACAGGATAAGGATATTTACAAAATAAGAACCCTGGCTCCCTGCTGAGTCTCTCAGTTAAACTTGTAAACTGCTCAAGTTGACACAGTGTATCAACCATAAGCATGCTAATTCATGAGTTGTCTTTTAAAGGTAGGACAATGAGCTGCCTGGTTACTATAATGTTGGGTAAGATGTGGAAGGCGTTTTCCAATTTCTTTTGCACAAAGTATTCATTCGATCCTAAATTTTAAGCATCACTTCATATAGTTTCCCATGTGTATTCTATTATATAAGAAATATGAAACACAGCCTACCTTCACAGATACAAAGTGATACATATTGGAAAGAAAATATCATCATTTAGATCTGTTAAGTGACGGGTCATTAATTGATAAATTAAAAAATTACTAAAAGAAATCTATTCTTCAATTGGAAAGCATTTCAAAGCTTTTATAATACTGAAAATCTATATTTATTCAATGAAACTGATTTTACGAAACCAATGAAATCAACTGTATCTGTCAATAGCATTGATGCAGGACATGTACACATCTAATAAAGGTTTCAGACCAAACGTTCTCTTTTGGAACCAGGTTAAGCAAAAAGTGAAGGAGCTTGGCTTCTGTGTTCATCATCTCATGTGTCCCATGCCTGTTGGATATTGTGGGAGATGTAAAGTACTGCAGCTAAGGAGAAAATTCCACGTTTACACACAAGTACTTCTCTGTAAATCTTTCTTATATCTTGTCACAAGCAAAAGACTGCAATCACAATATTTAATTTATTTTGTCACTTGGGATATGTTTAATGATATAATTTATTATACTGTTATATATAATAATATATATCATATATATTATATGATATACATTATATATGATATATTTTTGATACATATTATATATGATAAGTGATATATAAAATGACTTATATATAGTAAATAATAATCATTATAAATAATAAATGATATAATTTATTTTCTCACTTGGGATATGTTTTCCTATTGTAGTTCACTGAATAATAGCCTTTGAAATATATATATATCCACATACTTGGAATCTATGAATTTGTTAGGTTCACACAAAAGGAAATTAATGGTGTACATATAATTAAGTTTACAAATCAACTGACTTTAAAAGAAGGAGATTAACTTAAATTATCTAGGTAGTCATCCTTTAAATCTGAGGACCTTAAATGTGGAAAATGGAGACAGGAGAATCAAAATCAGAATGATATCATCTGAGACTACAGCAGTGATTCTGAATGGAAGAGGGCCCAGAGTCCAAACATTTAGCCTGGAAAAAGAAGGAAAATAAATTCCTGAGGTCCTGCCAGAAAGGGGAGTACCATGATGTAAGCTTATTGGTCCTTATTTTACAGTTCTGACCTGTAGAAGTCCAATGTAATAAGTGCTGTATAAGCCAAGAATTACGGTAATTTATTACAGTAACAGTGGGAAACAAATACACATACTTAATTTTGGGTTTGTGATTTGGATTTTTTTTTAAAGAAACCTCAAGATTATACAGGTTTAAGAATACATTGAATATGGATCTGTACCTATCCACACTTCAAATAAATGTTTGTTTTAATAATTATGTACATATTTCCTACATTTACTTATTTCCCCTAGGAATGCATATGTGTTTTTGTGATGCTATTGGATTTCAGGTTGGGAACCCTAGAACCCTGTTAATTTTAACAGAATTATCTTTCTTCCCTGGGAATGTTAATCTTCTCAACTCAATTAGTTTAAGAGAAGCCTGAGAATTTAGTAAACCACACTTTTGGGTGAGTCTGGTTGAGTTCGGAAGCATGGCCTTCAAGCCTGCATCTAGTCCTTGGCCCTACTCCTTGAAGGTGCTCTTTCCAGGTAGTTCCCCTTCATGATTGCCATGAGTTGAGCAGCTCTTCTCCCATCGCCTTCTGCCTCAATGCCTGTGTCTTGGAGCCAGCCAAACATGCACTAAATCTCTGAAACTTTGAGCCACGATATACTTCTGCTCCCTAAATTACAGGTGTCAGGTATTGTTTTCCAGCAACAGAAAAACAAACCAATGTCTTACCCTGGCCAAATCATCCATAAAAAGCTAAAAAAACAGTCACTATCTTGCAACATTTTTTCGTCTTCTAATCTTTAAGTCTCTGTGACATGCTGTTCCAACCTGCTGCTTTCCTCAACTGGCCACTTAAAACCCTTTCAACCTAGTGATTGGGATTCTAATGAACATGTGTTGTCTTTGAGAATTTTTAGAATGAACAACTGTCTTTCCCTTTAGTAATAGCCGGTGATATATTCCAATCTATAGATGCATATTTGTCTTTAGTCTATACCACTGTGGGACACCAAACAATATCAGTATATATTTCTTTGGGATATTTGTGACATTAGAGGAAGCTGAAGGGCAGAAACAGGAAGTTTACACTGTTCGAGAGTTTAGCATTTATCTACCACTTTGCAAAAATGCTTTATAAACCTTTTCTCATTTTAATTCTCACAATATTGTTACAGGTTGGATAATTTCAGACTATAAAAATTTTTCTTGTTTTACTTCAGATCAAACAACTGATAGACAACCAAACTGGAGTGTAATTCTGGTTTATCTTTGCATGACCTGAAAAACTGTAAAATGTGGAATTAATAAATTTATTCCTCCCAGTGTTTAAACTTGACTCTTCAGGATTGCAAGCTAGTGACTCTGTATAGTGTTCTGACTTTCCTAAGTTGCCTTGTCTCTCCTTTCTGGCCACAGTGGGAGTCCTTCTTGACCCTGATCCTTCTCCTTACTTCTCCTATCCTTGCTTGATACACTACATTTTCTAGATGAAAGCATGTCCTTTGGAATCTTTTATGCCATTTTCCCTTAGTAGGTAGTGTGACCTTTTAAATGTGTCTGATATCTTTCTCATAGTGACCACTTCCACAGATGGTTTAATGCTTCTTTGCCTTTTTCACTAGACTTCTTGAGAAAAAAAAATCTATGTCAAATCAATGTTTATAACCCTAAGAACTTCTAGGATCTAGCCTATGCTCAATCAATATCTGTTGAATTAATAAACATATTCCCTGGCTTTAATGTTTCTATAAAATATTTTTCTAGAATAGAAAATAAAATAGAAATAGAATACATAAATATTGTCCTGTGTTGAGCTTATGAAAATGTAAGACAGCAGCAGCTTACTATATATATTTTATGAGACTCTCTTATTTATATTATCACACTTATGAATTGGGCTCTAGTTATACTCTAGCTTTATAGATGAGCAAACTAAGGCTAACAGGTAATAATCTGGAACCACAAATACTGGCTCAGGTGACATTGCACTAGAGAAAGTGTATTGTCATCATCATCATCATCATCATCATCATCATCAGTTGAGGCATTCTTGGCAATAATATGCAAAGTACCTGGCTGCCTTCTCTTCTAAGAGTGACATTTCTAGGTACAGGGAGAAAAGCAGACATTTCAGAATACCAAGGTCTGCACAGCCTGCTTTACAGGAGGGTGGTCTCTGACCTCCATGGATGTTACTGTTGAAATATTTACCACAATGGTTACTTAAGCTTTTTAAGGGTGAAAAATGGGGGCGTGGGGTGGAGAGAGTATGACAGAAGCACTATTGAATAAAAGGAGTAACTTCAAATGTCCGATAGCTCTGTTGAGTATCTATGATTGACAATAGTTTATTGAACTTTTAAAAAATAAAATCCAGTAGAGTTAACTTTGAATGTGCCACACACAAAGACATGATATACGTCTGAATTAATAGATATGTCAATTACTCTTAATCATCATTAAACATTGTATACATGCATTTAGAGTCATACTGTACCCCAGAAATAAGTAGTTGCTCCTTGTCAACTCAAAAAATTTAAAGATTCAAAAGATAGAAAGAAAGAGAAAATAAAAGAAAGAAAGATTCCATCAAGCTTGACAAAGTTCTGACACCAGATTAGAGTTGTATGATTTCAACTTTGTAAGGTATAATTCACTACTGTTCGCCTTTGGTCATTGAAGAGAGCAAATACTGGTCATCACGAAGGCAGGGGTCTTGGTTTGTATCTAGATGTCCTGTCCAAACCTCGTGCAGTCCTAGGTGGGGCTTTGGAGGCAGCTGGATCTAGGGTGAGTGCTGCTGGAGTCATAATTACCATGCTGGGATTAAGTCTGCCCCACTCTGGGTGTGTGTGCTATCAGTCCTCTGGGTGGGTAGTCTGGATTAGAGATAAGGGACAGAAGAGAGTCACTGCTGGTTGCTTGCTGCTGTTTGTCTGCTGCTGCCTCCTGCCTGAGTGTGATGGCTCTCTGCCGTGTGGCACCCTGCCTTGGAGTCAGTTGACTACGAACTGAAACTTCTACCAACTGTGAGCCAAAATGAACTTTTACTCCTTTTACTTTGGCTGTTGGGTATTTTCCTTCAGCAATGAGAAAAGTAACCACAGACTGTGTGTCCTCAAACAGGTCCAGCTCAACCCCATCAAGTGGTAATGATTGCACAGAATAAGATTTTGTCATTTAAGTCTATGACTGGAAAGAGTTTAAATATTCACCAACAGAGGGACATATAAAAGAGAGTAGTACTCAACTATGAAAAGGACAAATAGCTGTTACATTCTATTATATGAATGAACCTAAAATACATACATTATGCTAAGCAAAAAACCATATTACTTTCTTATAACTCTGTAACAGATTATCATTACCTTTGGTTATATGACAACACAAGTGTACTGTTTAACAGTTGTGAGAGGTCCAAAATTGGTCACACTGAGCTAAAATCCATGGTGTTGGCAATTGTGATTCACCTTCAAATCTATGAATGTTTAAAATTTTTCATGATGCCATTTCTCTGGTTCTAACTTTATCTTCTACATTTAAGGGTCCATATGATATCATTGTGAAAACCTAGAGAATTTAGGATTCTTTCTCTACCTTGCGGTCAACTGGTAAGGAATCACAATTTCACTTTCTAATTTAAGTTTTCTTTGCCATATAACAACATGTTCACAGGTGCTGGAATTATAACATGGACAATTTTGGAGGCTATCATACTGTTCACTACATGAAGCATTACAAAAGCAACATATACTTTATAACTTTCTGTTAGCAAATCTCTGGAACAGGCAAACTAAAATTTAGGAGCCAAAACAAAACAAAACAATAACTGAGGCAGAGATCAGAAGAGGCAGGAAGTAATCCTGGGAAATGATATTAATTTATTTTGATAAGGTTATTTTATGCAGATGTACATACATTTCATCACAAAAAAGAAAAAAAGACTTAAAGCAAATAATGAACTATTATATCCATGCTTATGTAGCAGAAGAAACTACAAAAACTTAAGAAATACATTCACAAATGCATTAATGGGTGAATAAAGTTTGAATAAAAAGAGATACATGGCAAATCCAGTATATAAAAAGGCTACTTTAGGTAACAGTAGGTAAATTTTAAGTCTGAGTGTGACCTAAACAATTGATTTAACTGTCTATATGCTTAAACATTATTGCAATAATATATAGGAGTAAAGTTCTTTGAACTGGGTTACTGAGCTTGTATTATGTTTCTACTTGCTTATTCTCCTCTCCTGTTGGCACTGAGGTTAGACTGCATTGTATCTGGCAGATTGAGTGGTGTATTTATGCTTACTGAAATTAGGAGCTCATTTTCTCTCCAAGCCCTCAATCCCAGCAATCTGTATATGTGCATGCAGGTAGTGTGTGTGCAGGTATTGTGCATGGATGGTGCATCGGAGTAGGTGTGTGTCTGTTGTATTAGAATAGGCAGAAATTTATCCTAGAGGGTCTGGCATACATGCATATTATAACAGACTCTCAAAGTAGATGTTGATAGTATGATTAAAGAATGCTTTGCCAAGATTGATTCTATAATCCTCAAAAAAAACCTGTGTTTGAATGGAGAAAACAGAGACCCATTATCTACCAATGATAAAAATCCCTCTCACTTTATTCCACTCAGCCTCTTGGACGTTTACATGCAAACCCATTCACTTGCCGCATTAGACTCTAGTAAGGCGTGCAAATGGCCCATTACCCTTTCAAGAAGCACCTCGATCCTTTACCTTATCACAGCCTGTGGTACATTTATATATGCCCTTTGAAAAAATTCTGAAATACATCCTCGATTTCAGAACATATCAAGTTCTCCAAATTCAGAACATTCCCTTTCTTTGAAGGACGTATGCAGGTTGTATATATACAGATACAGCTTCTCATGATATATTTATGGGTGTTTCTGTATCTGTGGGTCTACATTCCAGTTTGATTTTTTAAAAAAGAACAGTTTTATCTTTAGCTTTTAATTTAGCTTGTGAGGACTCCCGATATGATCTTGGAGCTCACAAAAGTTTTGAGCCTCCATTAGACCATTTTTGTGGAAACTACAAGCTCAACAGCAGGAGACCCCTTGAAAACAAATTCTAATTTGTCTGCAGCTGTGACTTTGTGTGTCTTTCTTCCCACTTCTGTATACATGACAGACTATAATAACTAAGACAACATCACCAATATTTAGGTGGGGCTTTCCTTTGACGCTGAGATTAGCAAATCTCTATAGTCCAGATAAATTCAATACTTTTGTATGAAAACCCTGGCCTGGTAAAAACACAACTGCAGCTTGTCCCCGGTGATGTTCTGGTTGGCAGTTGTTCATGGGTGATAAATTGCTTTGATTTTAGAGAGCAATGGTGTTTGCTATTTAAAGTGAAATTTATGAAAATACCAGAACCTCCTGTGTTCATATACAGTTAACTTCTAATTATTTTCTGTGGAGTCCTTTTTCATTTGTTCTCAATGTTTCAAGAATCTTGCTGATTTTTCTACTGTTAAAATGCTAATCCAGCAATGCTGATATTATTGTCAACTTTAATTTACCTTTCTTAAAGGACTCATTATTTTGTTTACATGTCTCCCCATATCTCTTCTAATTGTACTTTGTTATTTCTTTGTAGTCTTCTGTTAATGAAATTTTTTAATCTTTTTTTTCTTGTTTTAGTATATGAGCTGTCAAAGCAAGCACTGATATTTCTTTCTTATTTGCTTCTTTTTTGAGAAGCTAGAATAACCTAATGGATAGGCTCAAGCAAGCATACCTAAATTTTCCTTGATTCAGAAGGTGTATCTAATTTAAATCATTGGATAATTCACTGTTATGGTCTGTATCTAGATGTTCCCCAAAAGCCTCACGTGGTCACAGGGTTTTTTCTTCAGAGATGGCTGATTCATTCCTAGTGCAATGCTGAGATTAATAGTGCTGGGATTGGGATCAGTCCACTGACCGGTTTGAAAGCGCCCTAATGCTTAGTAGACTGGGTGCAATAGAAGAGACAGAAAGAGGATTATTTTCTCTCTCTTTCTCTCATTGCTTTTACTGTCTTCTGCCTGCCATGAATTGCTCTCCTCTGTGAAGACACCCTGCCTTGGAGCCAGCCAATTATGGACTGAAACCTTGATAAACTGTGTGCTAAATAAACCTTTTCTCCTTCATCTTTGGGTGTTGGATATTTTGTCCCAGCAATAAGAAAAGTCCCTAAAACATTCATTAACCTCTTTTCTTTCTGGTTTTTTTTTTTTGTTTGAATCAACATTCACTCTTTAGTTTTGCATTTGTGTTTGCTGAGCACCTTTGAATCCTTAAAATTCCTTTCAATTATTGTAAAAATAAATCAAAATTTAAATAACTATAATATCGGATGTTGTGTTCACTATTAGAGAAATAAAGTTTATATTGTGAGAAAGATAATGTTAAAAAAGTTAAAAGGAAAGGGAATGAGAAGAGCTCTGTAATGAATGATGTGAGAAAGAGTAGTAATAAAAAGAGTGAAAAGAAAAAGCTATGAAATTCCTGAATAATGGAAATGAAAGAAAAGCTCATTAACTGATTTAACATCCCCTTACTGTTACTTAGTATATTTCAATCCTCCCGTTCTTAATTCTCTGGTTTGGTTAACAGATATGCTATGTATATTTATTGATATTTTGGTAACATTTATAATAAATCACTATTATATTATGCTATATTTTTCTCCAAAATACTGACTGCTAAACTTGGAATAGTGGCTCTGAGAGGCTGAGGCAGGAGGATCACAGCTTCAAGCTCACCCTGAGAAATTTAGCCACTTAGCAAAGCTCCATCATGAAATATAAATAAATTAATAAATAAGTTGGAGATGCTGCTCAGTGTGAAAGCTCTTGGTTCTATACCCAGTGATGCACGTGTGCTTGTGCACTGTAGAATGCAGTAATTTTATGGAAAGACGCATTATTTTTTAGTTACTTGAGCAAGTGGTTGTGTTACCATTTCTCCAGTTTCAGAAGGACTTTTTTTTTTTATCTTTGTACTCTTCTGATTTCTTCTCTGCCTTTAAAACAAAGACTTTAAAGTCTACTTTCTCAACTGCCTCCTTTTGCCTTCTTCAAAATTCGGACATGTTGGGTAAAAAACTGACATTTCAGTAACATAATAAATGAAAGTTCTTTGACACAGTAGTGACTTCTTAAAGTTTGGCATTATTGCAGATCAGTGTTAATATGATTCATCTGATTTTGATTTTTTTAAAATTAGAGCTGTTTTGTTGATTCCAGTACTAGGCAACTGTGATTTTAAGTTTTCACTCATCCTATTTCTCAAGAAAGTCTCTAAAGAGAAGTTCTTATTTTTTCTCTCACCTTATAATTACCCAACTATTTCCAATTTAATGTTTTTGGTTTCTCTACTCTTATACACCCTTTAAAACTAGATGTGTTCATTCCTCTTTTCATCATTTTCTTTCTCTACCTCACTATATGCTCTACCTCTCAATTTCAGCATGAAAGTTGATCCTCTTCCTTTATTATACCACTCTTTGTTTCTCCTTTGCTTTACTATCTGCAGTCTCTGAAGTGTCCTTGATGTGCTTATCTTGTGTATTATCATTCAAAGTCATTGCTTAATCCACTTCAATCCATTTTGAAAGTACTGAAATCATGCTAAGTAATCCCTAATAAATACTCAAAGGTCAATTATTCTTTCCCTTGTCCCTTTTCATGATCTAGTAATTTTAAGCATTGTAGGCCATGTTATTGCATGCAACAGCCATCTTTCTTGCTTTTTATGACTCTATATCAGTGTTTTCATTCTTTACTTCCTTTTTTATCTCCACTTACTACTTTTCATTACTTATAAGAGATTTTTATAAGTGAATATGTATTTATCAGAGCCCCTTAATGATAGGGTATCAAGAGTACACACACACACACACACACACACACACACACAGCCCAAGACCTCACTGGAGTCAATAATTTAGAGCCCAGGAAGCCAGATGATAATAATTGTAGTCCAATAGCTGGCAGGTGTAAGATGCAAGATATACTACTACTTCAGTTTGAGTATGAAGAAATAATGATTGATATCTCAACTCAAGAAGTTGGTCAAGAGAAATATTTTCATTTAGTTGTGGGAATATCAGCTTTATATATTGTTTAGGCATTTACCTGATTGGATGAGTCCCACTCGTATTACAGAAGACAGTCTGTTTCACTTGATCTGTCAAGGAAAAAAAAAACCTTCTGATAGCCATTCCCAGAATAATGATTAATCAAATACCAGGCACTTTGTGGTACAGTTAGGTTGAAACATTGAAATTAATTATTATACCATCCTTGACCTTCTTTTATCTTTTAAAGATAAATTCTCTGATTCACTTTTAAGTTTTGGATCAAAAATAAATTACTGAATCCACAATTTCAGATTTATTGTTTCTGCATTTTTAAAAAAATTACTATGCTAGCCAGGTGTGGTGGCTCACGCCTGTAATCCCAGCACTCGGGAGGCTGAGACAGGTGGATCGTTGTGAGTTTGAGACCAGCCTGGGCTACAAAGTGAGCTCAAGGCTAGTCTGAACAGCATAGTGAGGCCCTGTCTCAAAAACACCAGGTCTGGGGATCTAGCTCATCGGTCTAAGCACCTGCCCGGCAAGTGCAAGGTCGTGAGTTCAATCCCTGGAGCCACAAAAAAAAAAAAATTACTATGCTACTTATGCCATTTCCATAGTCACAAATTCATCTTCATTTCAAACCCTTCTTCATCTCTTCGGTATCCACTCCTACTATTTCTGCCTTTTTTCATGCTATTATTTCATTTGATCAGATCTTCACTACTTCTTACCACAGCTACTATTGTACTAGTCTTTTAGGAACTCTTCTTAATTAATCTTCCTACATCATTTCTTGGTTAGGCACTGTATGTTCAGAGAAATGTATATACCTGCATGATATTTTTCGCATTTTGCCATGCTGATGATTTTTTCTTCATGCTGAAGACACAGTGTACCTTTCAGATCCCATGTTCTCATTAAACATTTCCTGATACCCCCATTCAGAATGAATCTATGACTCCTTCAAGGATATCCTGTGCCATGCTTACTTCTACTTTGATTTATCATATCTCTATCAATATTCTTGGTATTGATGTTTATTGGCATTGAATGCTCACCAGAAGATCATAACCTTCAGGAATGCAGAATCTGAATTCTTTACCTTTGTCTTTGGGGAACTCTCACAACTCACAAGAGGTCACTTCCTCTTGCCTTTCAGACTTTTAAAACTCAACAAAAGCCAAAATCTCATTTTCTTTACTGGAAAATGGTTTTGAGAAGATTTTTCATTTCATTTAACATAAACATTGTTATTATCTACTTTTACATTTTTTAGTGTCTAAACTTTAATATTATTTACATTAGTGTCGTTTAAAGGGGTAAGGATTGAACTATTTTTAATTTAAAAAGTATCAAAACAATGTTATTTCAAGTCTTATTGCTATATTTATAGGGAGAATTTTTTTTTCCTCAAATGTATAAACTAATGATCAGGGGGAAGTGACAGTGGAACAAGCTAGCTATTGAAACATCAAATACTTAAGGTGAATAACATCACTTAAGTGGTCTCGTTGTTATATAAATTACAAATCCTATATAATTGATGATGCATAGCCCAGAGAAAGACCTTTTCCCAGGTTGCTCTACACATTTTTAATTATTCTCTGCAAGTTGACTGTGCCCTAAAGGTATTGTCTGTCTCAATGCTGACTTTTGAATCTCACTGCTGGTGCTGAGATTCCAGACTATATAAAAGAACTGGGCTACTATTATAAACAAAGGATGCTCTGAGGAAGTACAAACTAAAAGGAACTTCACTGATAGCTTTCTATGCCCCTTTATCTACCTGAAACTCTTGAATTCAACCTTTGATAACTTCCTTTGAAAGGGAGTACTCCCGAGTACTGAGTCCTGCCTAGTTCATTAATAAGCTCTCATTTTCAGGTATAAATGCACAATTCCCTTTCCTCTCTAGATTTCATTGTTAACATAACCACTTGAGCTCTGAAGTCTACTTTGCCACTTTTCTTTCCTCTTAGTTCTTTCCTGGGTCTTTCAATCCTCTGAAAGAGACCCACGTATTGGAACAGGTGCCCCCTGTCTTCTTCCAGGAGGAGTAAGGCAGCAATTCTGCACAGCGTGTTGTGGGGGTCACTGTAACAAAGCACAGAAAAATCACTAACCCTCTTGTCTCAGTGAGACACAGAAGGTTATAGACCCTTTGCAATGCACTTGAGCTGCAAAGAGAAAAGGATGACTTTTTCAGGGAATCTACAGTTCAATATTGACAGGAGCATTAGAAACAATTTCAAATTGCCTAGTTTTGCTGGTTAGAAAGTCTTGTGATTGTGGCAGGCAGGAGGCAGAACGCCTTTGGTGGATGACAGTGAAAATACTCTCAAAACCATTGTAGGTATTTCTATCCAGAGAAGAGCACCAAGGCTACATTAGCTGGGTCCTTGAGATGCAATTGAGAAGGCGATGCTATTTTCCTTCTGGCGGAGAGAAATGGCACAGCCTCTTTGAAACAAATGATCATAAATTGCCCGAGTGTCTCTGAGGCAATGAGAGGGCTTGCGTGTTAGTACTAATGCAAGCTGCTCTCATTCTTTTGAGTGGTGTGCACTATTGGGAAGCAAAAAGGGGCTAAGGATAAAGCAACCATGCCGGGTCTGTATCTCCAAAGTAAGTGTGATCAAAAGTGAAAAGCTTTCAGCTCTTAAAGTACATTAAAAGCAGATTCTCAAAATTCAATAATCAAATTGAGAGGGGGTCAAAGCCAGAAAAGTGAGATATAGATGCTGGAAACTGAGAGAATAAACAAGACCTTCAGTCAGAGGTAAACTGAGTTGTCAACCTTGTCTTCTTTGTTTTTTGTTCTGTGTAGTATTGAATCCTATGCAAACCCATTTGGGTCATGTTATAAGAATATATAATCAGAAAGTATGTATGTTTTTCAAGTTTAAACTCAGAGAAAAGTTCTTGTTCAGTGCTGCTTTTATAGTGCGACATTTTACAATTCTCCTCAAGATATGGAAGCTGTTTTCTTATCACTTGACCTAATTTTTTTAAAATTTGCTTTCATTAAAAAAAATGAAAGATATGAGGCTAAGCCCTGACGCAGATCATTTGCAGCTTTTATTTTCAGGTTTTTGGAACTCAGCCCTAATACTACCTAGTGAGGAATCCAGTGTAGACAGATGGAGAATGCTATGCCATAAACAAGACATCAATGATGTTCAAGACAATAGCCAACTTCAGCTGTCAGATGGAGGAGTCAGGACTCCTTGACTTTCCAGCTAAGCTGACTTTGAACTTAATGAAGCTATACAAGTGACTGCAATAGAAGAATCACAGTCAATCACCATTGTAGCGTGAAATAATAAGTCATCTTTTAAGTCACCTTGGAAGTGGTTTATTAAATGTTATTGATTAAGTGATATGAACACTTTGTTTAGGAAATTGGTGAGTCAGAGAAAATGATTAGAGAACAGGTAAAAGAATAAAAGATGAATTCTTATTGGTGTCACATGAGTTATTGTATTGAGTTTACATGAAGTCATCCCTACATCCCTACATCCGTATTTTTCCCTTATGAGAGCCTATGCCTCATCCAGTTCCTTTCATTTTTTTAAGGAGATGATGGAGAATGGCTTGCATCAATTATATTTCATTAAGTTACACTACACAGTGATAAATTACCCTAGTAAGTACACTGTGTTTTTGGCTAAATTTTGATGTAGAACTTATTTCATCATTTCTGGTTCTACTCATCGTGTAAAGAACTGGTAGATCATTGGGCAAAACAAAATCCTAAACCAAGTCTCCTGAGATATGTGTAGGGTAAAACTCTAGCCCATCACATGACACATATATCAAGAAAAAGGGGGGAGGGCCAAAAACAGAATATTCTTTCTTTAATAAATTATTTTACAATATAAATTTACATGTTTCTGAGATAAAATTAAAAGAATCTTTGAAAAACTCTCAAACCCTAAGCTTCACTATTTAGATAAATACTTTGACAATAAATTCTGGCTTTTAACCAATCCAATCTTTGCTTCTAGATATTGGCTTCTAAAATATCCCATTTGCAAAAATATCTCCTTAACTGTGATATCAAATATGAAGGTGATATAAAAGAGATATTGAATGACCCAACTATTCATCGAAATAGTGTATTTCGTAAGTGAAGTAAATAATCTTATACTATCTAAAATTTAGTTTAGCTTTATAAGAAAATCAGAATTGCTTCAGATATAAATCTCATTGGTCATCTAATTAAAACTTTCCAGGCACTCACTTATGCTATATTTATCAAGTACCTGCAATATTTAAAGCCCTACGAGAAAGGAGTAAAAAAATGGTAAATCATCAAAGGGAGCTCATAATCTCAAGGATGAGTCAGGCAATTTTTCAGACATCACAAAAACGAGAAACTTGGAATAATGAGAAGTGGTCAGAAGTGCTGGACAAAGACAAAGTTATTTGAGTGTTCTCTAAAGAAAATGCCAGCTGTCTTACTTTTCTCATTGTGGAGACAAAACACCCAAAGCTCAATATTGAAGGAGGAAAATTTTATTTAGCTCACAGTTTGTTGAGGTTTCAGTTCATACCCAGGTGTCTCCAAGGCAGGGTGGCACAGTAGAGAGAAATTGCAGAGGAGAAACAGTTCATGGTTGGAAGAAAGTAACAAAGCAACAAGGAATGACAATAGTTTTTTCCATCCCTTATATCTTTTGCAGGGTACTTTGGGGAGCCACACTCACACCCTTAATTCTAGTGTCTTTGACCCTAGAATTGCATCATGAATCAATTACAACATCACACAGTCTAGATTCAGACACCTCTAAACCCCCCCCCACCTATGACCACATTAGACTTTAGAGGGGATATCTAGACACAAGCCATAATACCAGCCATGTTGTGAAGACTTTCCATTTTATTTAATGGAGAATTTTATGCATATTTCCTTATTTCTGCACTGGTAGAGAGGCCTATTCATGGGACTGAAGGACACATAAGAAGGCAGCATCAGTGCTGAATACCTTTTTCTTCTCTCCATTCAGTTACCTGATTGGGTTGCATTTGCTGACTCCTTTGGGTGAGTCAAAGTGAATAATTCTAGACAATGATATATGAATAAAATATTTCACTATGATGTGGTGCTTTTTTTTTCCCTATGAAATGAAACTTTAGGGGTTTCTCTCTTTTTCTCTCACATAGGAATCAGCAATGGCCGATTGCTGATTCTAAGCAGTAATTCTGCAGAGCTCCCCCTACTGATCTTCAAAGGACTTGCAGAAAAAGAAAGACCACCTTTCCTGAAGTCCCTGAGATTTTGGTTTTTATTGTGTCACTGGAGTAAAATGAAATGTATTTTTTTCACACTCTTGTGATTGTTGACTTCTGTGAATTGACAAAGCAAAAGAAAAGGGGTTTGAATTATGAAGTGCTTATTTTCAACACCTGTCATTACATATTTTACTTACGGTAATGGTTTGTATGCAGACGCCCCTTACATGGTCATAGGTGGGGAGTTTCACAGGTGGCTGGATTAGGGGATGTGAATGTGCATTAAAGGTGTGATAATGGGGTTAAGCGTGTCACTCTGGGTATTTCTGGCATCAGGCAAAAGGCTTGTAGACTGGATGAAATAAAAAAGGATAGAAAGAAGGCAAGTTTGCCGCTGCTTGCTGCCTTCTGCCTGCCGTGCCCTGAGCTGTTTCTCCTCTGCAATTCTCCTCTGCCTTGCAGCCAGTCAACTAGGAACTGTGAGACAAAATAAACCTTTCCTCCTCTTTAACTTTGGATGTCAGATATTTTGCTCCTGCAACTAAAAACAAAAGCAACTATGAAAGTTACTTAAATGCCATGTGAAATGTTTCTGAATAGATTCTTAAAACTATAGATATTTATACACACTTCTTGATTTTAGGCACATGTATGCAGAGTTCTGCTTTACTCTTCTATTTATTTAATACATAGTTGCTCACATAATAAATGATCCATATTACTGGTAGAGAAACATTTAAAGTCATGAATGTTTTATAAAATAGATATTAATCAAAGCTTATTTTAAGACTTTGGAAAATTCATTTCATGCACTTCAGGACTGAGGATTGAAAACTAACAGAAGTAGGTACTTACAGATCTTATAAGGAAAATGAAAGGAGAGGGGAGCTGAAGTGTAGAAGACATTTTGATCTAAAAAGTTGAAGTTTGGTAAGCCAGCTTCCCCTAGACATGCTGTATGATTTGCAGAAGGCATTTGACTGTATCCTCCCAAACATGAATTCCTTAAGGACTGTCTCTGTGGAGGGAGTTTTCACTTCTAATATGAGCTCCAGTGTGAGAGCTTCTCTCTTTATTTCTGAAAGTTTTTGACGCGCTGTTTATGTAATGATGTTTTAGTGATGTTGAAAATGCTACAGTTTTACATTGCACTTCTCTGTGATTAATCCTTCCTGGGCTTCAGATGGGATGAGAACCTTTCCCTGAGGGTGCAAATGGAAGTTTCTGCAGTATTCATGTAAAATACAACTTGACAACAAGATACAGCTTAGAGAATATAAAATGATTATTCTAAAGGTTTCTTTAGGGAAAGAAACTTAAATACGTATTTCATGTCTAGGAAATTAAGTTTAAAGAAGCTAGACTCTTGTAACATTGCTACTTCTTGAGAACATATAAGTCACATTAGGAGTCCTATTAATTTGTTCAAAATAAATTATTATCTCTTAGTCCTAAAGAGTTTCCTAAGAAACACAAATTTTTTTTCCTTCTTCAAATTACTTACACATTAGCTGAAATAGGTGGCAGCATAGATATAAAGGAAAGCTAAAATGCAGCTTTATTATCATTTATTTAATATTTTGAAAGTAGACTGAGGTATTTGTGGTTATAATTTTTGTAAAAAATCTTTATAATTTACTTATAAGACATTTGCTGTTTAAAGATATATAACATACTTATTCCATTTCCTGTTTCAGTTCTGTTAGGCTTGCTGTTAAGGTTTGTGTCTAGATGTCTCTGTCATGCAGTCATAGGTGGGGCTTTTTTGGAGGTGGCTGAATCTAGTGTGTGATTGATTCATGGTAATGCTAGGATTAAAGGTGCTAGGATTAATAAATCAGCCCACTACTTGGATTGGCATCACCCTAATCCCAGTAGATTGGGTATAATATAAGGTACAGGAAGAGGCTTGTCTTTCCCTTCCTTGCTGCTTTGATACATCTGCCCACCATGAACTGTTGTTCTTCCCTGTGAAGCGACCTTGCCTTGGAGCCAGTCAATTATGGATTGAAACTTCTACAAACTGTGAGCTAAATAAACATTTCCTCTCTTAACTTTTGGCACCAGTTATTTTTTCTTAGCAAGGAGAAAAGTAACTAAGACACTTGCATGGATTTAACATCTTGTAAACTCCAATATGTGACATTGGAGTGGCAAAAATGAATAAAATGTGACCATTCCCTTGAGGAATGAGGGCTGGTTCAAGGCATACTTTCATGAATAGGGATTTCAGTGCAAGAGAGAAAGTCCATGCTGTGTATTTATTTGAGAGTTTGAGGTATATGCATTGTTTAGAGTTTGCACTGTTTATAGAGTTTGAGGTATATGCATGTTTCTGGGCTCTTATTGAATTGTATTATAGACTGGAATTTCACACAGTGGCACTTATGTAATCCAAAAAACAAAAAAAGAGGGCTCAGATCTTATGCACAGTAATGGTGTTCAAATTTATACCTAAAGTTATGTCTCTTTTTATATGCCTTTAAACTGATTGGCACTTGACCTTTTCTGAAAATGTTCGTAATCAAAACAGTATATGATGAAAGAACAACTTGTATTTATTCTTGTATACAAAATATTAATTGGTATGCTTGGCATGACATTACCATTATTGAATGAAAGATTTTGAAATGGTGCAATATAGAATTCTGGTGCCTTCGTACTTGTCTAAATTTTTAAAAACTCTGATTTGAACAAATTGTCATTTATATCTACCAAAGAACATATTACTTCTGCTGTGTGAAAAACCCAGATGATCTTCAGTGTCAGATTTTATTATTATTGTGACAGATATTTTAGTATATAAATCTTAAACTAATGAAAAAATGTCATCTTTTTCTTGGAGCTAAGTGTTCAAAGTGCATCAACTATTTGATTTGATGGACATTCTTCAGAAGGCTTTGGAGAAATTACATATTAAAAATACTTCATATATGAAACTCCTATCATTTATATCCACCTCCACAGTGGCTAAACTAATTTTAAACCACTTTTGAGAGTTAGATCTAAAGAAAGAAATTTACCTGTAGAAATGGGGCCCTAAAAATGCCAACCAATATTTCTGCGCATCTTCTCCTCTACCAATGTGTTTCATTTTATTTATTGGTTTAATATTAAAAGCAGAAAAGCACCATAAAAACTTTAAAA
The DNA here is from genome assembly GCA_004365215.1 of Cuniculus paca. Lineage (NCBI taxonomy): Eukaryota > Metazoa > Chordata > Mammalia > Rodentia > Cuniculidae > Cuniculus > Cuniculus paca. The sequence continues at coordinate 3,513 of RJWT010002279.1, read as the reverse complement.
GCTGCAGTGATATCTTATATATCTTTGAAGCAATCATTGTAAGAGTATGTAATATGTGAACTAAGGAATAATCAAGTCTTTAGTCAGCCCACGTTTTAGGATTTTTTTTTTTTTGGTGGCCTTGCAAACTGAAACCTAAGATCTTCACAAAACTCATATCCCCAAAATACAATGTTCATAATAAGATCAACTGTTTATTTATTATGTTACAGATTAACAGCCTGTCTCTTTAGATTCTAATTCAAATTTCTATTGGAAATTGCCCTAGAAAATCCTAACATAGGTAATTCAAACATATTTAAATAGAGGACAGTGTGAAGTGTTCAAATTCATTATGTGACTAGTTGTAGCCTGAGTGTATATGAAATTGAATTTACAATTGGTTGATAAAACAGGATATGTTTAACACATGCCTTCTCTTTTAAAAGAAGTGTACTATTACAATGATTTTTAAAATGAAGTGTTGACCAATATAAATATCTGGAAATCAAAAGTATTCATTTTCATCTTTCAAAGAAATTTTCCAAAACTGTTCTGTCACATAATACGTCAGAATATTGAGATATCACTGCTCTGAACAAGTCTGGTGCAATTGCCTTTAAACTATTGTCTCATCAAATACTATTCTGAGTTTTTATTTCCAGGGAATGAGTTTCAATGTGAGTAGTACTTTTCTCTATTAAAGCACAGACAAGGAATTCTTTGGTAATGCAATAGGAAGTATAATTATCTCCTTCAGAGAACACATGGTTGGTGCTCATTTCCATTAAAAATGCAAAGGTCACAAGACATTCTTCTGACCTTCTTTCAAAACACTGCAGAAGTATGACCACTAGGGTCACAATTTTGAAAGACTGTGGAAGGCGTTTTTATTTTTGTAATAATTCTAAGTCATATTAATACTGTGCAAGGTGCATCTTCTGTTAATTGAATTACTTTATGAACATTTTTATTGAGAGTCACCATGAAAACAACTTTTTTGATGCTAAGAAAGCTTTGCATTTAGTTGAATGTCACACTAAGTTTCAAGCAATATTAGTCCATGGAGCTTTCCCTCTAACCAGCGGTTTCAGGTCATATGGGATACATTGCCTGTAGCACTTTATACATAATTCTCAGTACAATCCCTTTTTCCTTTCATACCTATTGATTCCATATGAAAACCCATTATGTTTTATAGCTTTCTCTTTGGAAGAACTCTTTCAGGTCTTAATTCCTTTGGAACCTAAAGATACAAGCCTATTCTAGACCTCATTCAGCACATACTCAAATGATTATTTGAGCTGTAACTATGAAAGAACATGACAGACATTTCTTTTTTTCAAAATCACTTTAAGCTCTTGAGCAGTGTAAATATGAGAAAGCCATTATTGAAGAATTAATTGCTTATAGTCTCTTACCCAGTTCTCTTGTGTAGATCAAACTCCCAATTCCAGCTGACTCAATCTCACACTAAACATTCTCTTTTTCCCTTTTAATACCATGACTCTAAATAGTCATTTCTCATTTGAAACACAGCAGTCTCTTTGCATATAGCTCCTGCATTTTATTTCCATATAAATCTACCTATAGATACTACATTTAGTGTAAATCCATGTGTGAATATATGTAAATTCTCATTTAAATGTTTTTCATGCCTTTTCCTTGTATAAAGAATAAAATTCTATTTCCCTGGTATTTCATTCAAACTTCTCTTGATATCATTCCAATCAACTCTTCTAGTTTTGTTACTCTTAAATTCAGAGTCATATATTCACATTTTGTTACATCTCAATAAGTCAGATGTTCAACGAATATCCACCAACTGAATAGGCACATGTTGCAGTCAGGGGTCACAGGAAGAAAGATTACAATCAGGACACATAATTTATAATATTATTTATGATGGTTACCCAGTGTTAGACACAAGAAAGTGCAGGAAATCTGTCCACAGTACCAGTCTGTTCTGGAAAGGCCCAAAGGCCAGCAGTGGAAGCTAGAAAGTCTATGCCAGCAGGATGAAGGATCTGTGCTAGTAGGTTGAGGGTTCTACAGTGGAGCCAAAAAGCGATGCTCAAGTAAGAACTAGAGCTCCCCGAAAAGTACCACAGCCATCCTCAGCGACAATGAGGTTCTGCGCTCCTCCTATGATGAGAACAATCAAGAACATGCCAGGAGGCCAGTGTGACAGCTTCTCCTGGAGTTTAAACAACAACCATCTTCCCCTCCGGAGCCAGGAAGAGATGCTCAGCTTAAGGACCAGAGCTCCCCAAAGTGAACCGCAGCCACTCTCAGTGACAAGGTCCTGAGATCCTCCGATGATAATGGCCAAAGTCATATTGGGGAGCCAGTCTGACAAGCTCCTCCAGGAGAACCAATGGCTCCAAAGAGCAGCACATAGGAGAACCCACAACGCTACCGCTCTTCCTCTCCACGTCTCTTTTTATGCTGGCAACCTTCTTCAGGTGGATTGTCTAAATGCAGCACCACGCCGATTTAATTCAGCAGGTGCCAAGTTGACCCCCAGTCTTTAATCCATAACAGCACATCATTAGGGTGATTACTCCATACCTTTCCTTTTTGCTACAAACTGTGACCTTTTCTCTATCCTATTTATCTGGTGGTACTCATGAGATTCAAAAGAAAAATCGCTTGAATAAGGAAAAAGATTTTAAACAAAAGTTAATACTAACCAGTGAGTAAGAGAAGCCAAGTATGGGCAATCATTCAATGAAAGAAAAATAAACTCTCAAGCTCTTGGAAGCCATGTGAACAGAACAGTAAGACTCAAAACAGTATGATGAAGTAGATATGCAAAAACAAAATAATTAGAAATAGGAGTGACAGAATCAGCATTTAGGAATCTGTTCTCAGTATTCTGAAGCCTTGCTTGTTGTAAATACATTCTTATAAATATATCTAGCTCTCATGTCAGTCCCAGAACTTTAGGCCAGAAAACATCAAGACTTCCACAATTTGCTTATCTACACACATGAAAATATACGTACAATCGATATAAACTTTCCTGTGTTAGGAATGTTTATTTCTTTCTGCTTCTTTTTGTCAAAATTCTATCCATCAATTAATACCCACTTTTTGCTTAATGCCCATGCTAACTTACCATTCACAGGTACTGTATCATATGATAAACAGTATTATAACACATGCCACTGTGTTACATACATTTTATACCACAACTATGTCAAAGTTATTATTTGTAATCTAATGCTTGGACCTAAGAGAATGTTTTAAAAGTGGGAAATCTTAATAATAACATTTTCAATTGCAGAAGTAATGTTACTCCATAAAATTACTTATTTCCTTTACAGACATAAATCTTGGATAGTAAAACTAGCTCAAAACAAACATCACAGTAACCATGAGGATCATTTCCTGGAGAGTACACTTGCTTTCCTGTTGTTATCTCAGTAAATGTCTCAGTCCTAGGGTGATGAAGCTTTGATTATCTATTTGTAACTCCCTAGGAATGGTGAGAAATCACATCAGAATCTTGGGATAAATATCAGATATATC